>VXCM01002071.1:0-81781 GCA_014773175.1 Lucifuga dentata
TTTATTCGGGCTTGGGACCGGCACAAGGAGGACACTGGCTTGTGCCCCCTTGAGGCTGCATTAACTTTACAAGCCTATTATAAAATAATGATAAATGCATCCTGACAACCAAGATATAGCTTCTCGGAAGGTGAGATGCTCCCAGCTACGATTTTGCAGACAGTGCCCACTTATCAGACAATATGTGTGAAATGGAGTGGGGGAAGATGCAGACTGACATAACATTTCATAAGACTTAGCTGACTTTTGGGTCGTCTCAGTCTGATGTAATATCATATTATGAAATATGGTCAAGTGGGATCACACTGCAGCAATTTCCCATATGGGGGGGGGGGTNGGGGGGGGGGATAATGTAAGAAGGGTTAAACCTTTCCTTATTGGTAGTTTACCTAAATTGGATAAACCTTCCAGATACGGCTTTCTTTTCCCTCAGGAACAGTGGTTGCCAAGTAATGACAAATACTTGACACTGAGTGGTATGTTCTAGGGCCTCAATTATGAGTCACAAAAAGTCTAAAGTATACATAAGAGCTCTGAAACAGGCTCACAAAAACTTATATTCATATTTTTCAGCATTACATTACTAATCATATTTATGCACATTCATCTGACTGTATGTGTGTTCACGCATGGAGATCACATGTCAGATATGAGCTTTCTGAGTGCTAACTGGTTGAGCATTAATCTGATTAGTGCCTTTATGAGTTGTCTGTTCTAGTTGATAGAGAAGCTGATAGAATGCTGAGAGTAAATTTTTATATAAATTTGGTTGAAGCAATTGTCTGGTCTCACTGTGTCCACATGGTGCAGTCTCATCTGTGGTTTTTAAAGGAATCTATTTGCAAAGGATCTCAGCATTGAAAAAACTGTTTCTCATGATGTGGTGGATTAGGAAACACAGTGGGCAAAATTCCACGAACACTCCATGTGGAGAGTTTATATTTTGACCATTGTGAAATGCATTTACCCAATGACTGCACAGTTAGATATATACGCTAAATGAATATACTGACGTTTTTGTTACTTTTGCATGACAAATGATCTCCACGCAGATAAGCAGCTGGAGCAAATTATTAAAATCATGCTAGAATAACTGGATGATCTTTGAAGATCATAAATGATTGTTTTCTTGGGATTTTTCTGCCTCTTGCCTCAATTTGTCTTGTCTCAGTATTATACTCAGAAAGTCCACCGGAAATGTTTCATAAGCTATCCTACGTTGAGTAAGACCTTGACACTGTTTATAGTGTATACAATAGCAAAGATAACACAGAGACGTTCTTGAAATATATCTCGCTGTCTAATGAGATGTGCCTGTATTAAGTTCTTACGGGCTCCTTGAGTGTGGGAAGATGCCCAAAAGACATACTGTTGGAGATCTCTCAATTCCTGCACACCTTGAAATACCTTCTTCCCTTCCACTAATTTATTACTCCTTCCATTCATGCCTCCTGGCTGCTACACAATCATAAATTCTCATGTTTCTCTCTATTATCTGGTCAGTTTAAAAATCCATGTGTGGATTCCGTTTTCATGTTTATTCAAATTCACTTTATTGCTTGCTGATTGTTGCAGTTAGGATTTACAAATAAATCAACTGGTGCAGGAGCAGCATCTAGATGGAGCTTTTTTGGTTTTGTTTTGTTTTTTGTATCCACCTCCCCATCACTCCTGCCAGACTGCCTATAGTTTGACTGTACCTTAAGAAGCAACTACAACTTCCTATCAAGTAAATGGCCTTTACACTGGATTTTGCTCTCCATTCTTTGATGATATAAGCAGGTGTCCATGCTGATAGTTAAAAGACTCTGTGAAGCAGCAGGGGAACGTGAATAATGAGGGGGCCCAGCTTTTTGGGATGTAGTTGCTAACCAATTAGTTTGTCCTTCAGAGCTACATATGCTTGCATCTTTTGCCACAGTTAGTCATGACTATAGCTAGCCTAGAGGCTACAAAGAGACAACACATTGAGTATAAAATTCAGTACGATATTTGTTAGACTTTGAGCTTAATGAATTATATTATTATAATAGCTGTATTTTACTAAGGTGGAACCAAACCCTGTGGAACACTGAACATGGGGTAGTAGCAATTTCATCTATATTACTGATTCTGTCAAAAAATAAAAAATAAAAGGAAAAAAAAAAGATGATTAAAATGTATACATTTACATGAAGTCTTTTTGCAGTTTATGGAGGGTACTCAAAAACAGTTCAGCAAAATATGCAGAACATTCATTAATCAAGATAACTGACATTTATGCTGTCAAAATCTACTTGTAATGAAATCAACTTTTATAATATCAGCTGGCAATTGCTAGATTTAAAAAAAAGGCATATCTTATAATCACAAAATCACTCAAACATTACTGCAGAGTGGTCTTTATCCAGTACAAATGAGATGGTGACATTAGAGGGATGGAAGGAGTGCTCTTCTTAGTCAGCAAATAAGAGCACCCCTTTTATCCCTCTAATGTCAACATCAAAATATGTGCTGGATAAAGACCACTCTGCAGTAATGCTGAGATTATAAATCAACCATTGATCATCTTGAAAAAGAATATGATTACAGAAAATAATCACAGCTAACACCATTGCTAAAACACTGAGAAACCCGTATCTTTTTGCCCAGAACCATGTGGATTTCTTTGACTGGATGCTATTCAGTGACAGACCTTTTTTTCTGCTATCATAATGAACACCAAGAAACACACCGTTAACCCTTTCAAAGAGATAAAAAGGAAACTGTCACCATTTGTCCACCAAACAAAGCTTGTCTTTATCAGGATTTGTCTTTTATGAGACCCATTCACCAACTGGCAGAGAATGACTGCTGCTTAGGTCTCTGCAATATCCTTTCCTTATGTTCTACGATCTTTGATGCATGATAGCACAGCAGCTGTGAGTCTTATCCAATCTTTGTATAGCTGTAGCTGAGTCGGACACAGATGGCAATCACAGACAAGCATGAAGCAACAGGAGGGCATCCAGATAATAACACATTTCTGTGATATCGACATAATACTACAGATAAACAACCAGTGTAAATTGCAATATATGGTACTTGTGTAGTATTGATGGACAAGACATAATTTTGTTGTGGATGTTCACATATGAAAATAGTTAATCGTACATGTAAGAAACAAGATTTAACAACAAGGAAAGCAAATATATATTGTTTGGGTTGAAGATGTTGTTTATTTGGCTTACTTTTTCATTTAGTTCTACCAAACAGTTAGGCAAACAATCTTTGTGACAAAATTAGTCTCTAAGGATGTGTGGAACTTTCATTTCTTTTAGACAAAAGGAAAAAAATTCCTGTTTAGATTCTTGAGATAAAATCAATTACTCTTTGGGCTGTGAAATCGAGATAAAAGGTAAGAAGAACAAAGTGCCACCATAAGCCACATCCATTAAGAAGCTATGCTTTTATACTTCAGCTCAGTGTGAAAGTATTATTGCTAATCCCCTAAAGCTTTAGAGAATGAAAAGCACCAAAAACATTCAGAGAAAGGAAGGAAGACTCATTTTGCTGTTCCTACCTTATCAGAATGACACATAGAACATCCTTTGCCATTAATACCGAAAGAAATAATTTTGTCAGCTCTCATTCTCCTTCCTCTAAATTCTCCTCAGGTATATAGCTTTCATTAGCTTCTTTGCAGGCGTTAGTTTTCTTGGCTAGAACTCAAATATTGCTATAGTGAAACTTTGTGTGTCCCCAAACTTTCAGTAAAACACGAATTACCATCTCTTTTTTAAATCAGAAATTTAACCTTGTTTTGCATAAGCAAAGATGAAACAGCTGAACATTTTTTTTCCTATCTGTATGCAAAGACATGCACATTCAAGGAATGAGAATTGATAGTTGATTTTATGGGGATTTTTTTTTTTTTTTAAACTGAATTACCATTTATATATTTCAGACATTATGCAGACACACAGTGGTACATTTAGAATCTGTAGTAGCTTATTTGAACATCTAGAGAATGTGAGCTTGAAAATTGCATATTTCCTCTACCATGACAGCAAATAAATCTCTATGGCAATTAATTGTTGGTAATTAAGTTTAATGCCAGATATTAAAGCTAAAGTGGATAAATGAAATTGAACAATGGTGGCAAGATAAAAAGGAAGAAATGCAAACCTTACTCCTGTAGTTACCATTAGCTTTGGACCTAAGCTCATTTCAAACATTGCTGTACGTATACCTTTGCACCATCAGAAGTTCCCACAGTTGCCCATGCTGTCAGCCTTTCAGCTTATACAAGCAGTATTATAGACTCATCAAATGTGTATCTGTCTCTAAAGCAGATGCTTAGCAGCCCAGAGTGGCGTTAACATTTGTAATGAAAAAGACCACCCAGAACAAGCCTGGCCGCTGTGCTAATGTCCCATTTGTGGCCTAGTGGTTGTGGTCTCTCAACAGGTATGTCAAGATCAGCCTCTAGCTCCCATTTTTAGCTAACTTACGCCTGAGGCTTATGCCTGAGATAATGAGTTTGCTCATGCAGAGTCATGCATGATAAAAAAAAAGTTCATAAAATATATTTAACAGACCATTATAAATATAGGAATGAGATTTATAACTCTGAAGAGAATATATTTGTGGCTAGAACTGCATTTTAAGTAACCTTTATTGTTATTTTGTATTTTAGTAGTATTTATTGGTGTGAGAGCACGGCACTTCATATGAAGGATTTCACATAAAGGGTACTTGTGATAATTTACCAAAACTTAATTCCAGGTAGTCATCAGTGAGTCACTATACAGTTGTACACAGAAGTGTTGTTTAGCTTTTCTTTTAAGATTTCTTATAAGAAATGTAAGATGAGAAGATCAATAATATTATTAGTTTACCATATAGTCTATCTGTTGAGCTTGTCAAATATCTTAACTCCTGAAAAAAAGAATGTCTTCAGGGCTTACTCTCAGACTGTGTTAATTTTGAATATTAAATTAGAATATACACCAGAAAGTTAATTATCCATATTTTCTTTCTCATCAACTCATTTCTTCAGGAGCTATTTGCTGGCCCAATTTTCTCTCTCTCTCTCTCTCTCTCTCTCTCTCTCTCCCTCTCCCCCCCTCTCTGTTGGACTCTTTATTGATTCCCAGCATAGGTCTCTTTCTCTTGTTCCAAACCTCTAAAACAATGTCAGACTTTGTGCTGGTAACACATATAACACAATCACACACACAGACAAATTCACACTAAAGAAATATATAAATAGGAATGCACAGCAAGATGTTTTCCCAGCAGAGTAACTGTGTAATTGGTGAGAATATGTTTGAACTGTGAAGACATGCAGTACAAAGGACACACATTTTTTTTTTTATTATTATTTATTTATTTTTTTGTTTCTGTATGGGCAGGAAAAAGTAGAACACTCAGCCTGCACTCTAATTCTCAGAGCACACACAGGGTGAGTGAGAAACAAGGATTTATGTAAGGAATGAGACACATGCTGTACTGTGATTATTGTTTCTTTCTTTTGGTCCTGTTTGACTTGCGCACAGTTTGCCTGATGATGTCGTTAAAGTCACTGACTAAAGAGAATCGTTGGAAATGTGGGAAATTCTGAGTGCCATTATTTCTTAATTATCACTTGTGTCCACAGTGGCTGATGTTCAACAAAAATTACACATGGACTTGAGTGCATAGGTGAGCACACACATACTCAAACGCTTATTTTTGTGTGTGAAAGTAGTGCACACTTTTGGATTGAAATCTTTTTTTGACACGGCAGCAAATACCAAAACTATATCATCTGACATATCAGTAGCTCAGAGCATTACAGGATGAACCTAAACATTATTAACTATTCTTTCCACACTGAACAACAAATTATTGCTTTTTGCACCTGGTTTCGTATTCTGTTTGCAATGATGGGGTGAATGCGAGTGTCTTTGCAATCTTCTGAAGGTGTCACTGGGTTAATGTAAAAACCTTAAAGTGTTTGGGTCCCTGACAAAAAACATAGACAACTTTAGATGAATCCTGGACAAGGACCCGGCTCCACTCTGAATGCTGTAATCATGGGGCTGCACCTTTTCTGCTGAGTGGATAAAAGCATAAATGGAGTTGTTACTCTTGCTGTTGGGAGGTAATGGAGATCAGAAGGTCATTTCATGAGAGGTTTCGTGGAGGTGAGCTTGATTACAAGAACACATAGAAGTTGGAAATCATGTCTTAAGATTGCCTTATAAACGCTGAGCACAAGCTGAGCATCGGGGACAATAATGTTCTGATTGCATCTGATGGCTAAGGTCACATGCAGATACAAGTAATATCTTGAGCAAAGGTCATTCCATTTTTAAAAACTATGAGAATGGTGTGGGAAAAATACATGTATGGGAAAAGGCACAAATGCCTCTGACGCATCACAAACACCTTGAACACATCAGTACAATAGCAGGTCTCTGCATGGTGTATTATGGGAAACCAAACTGGCCTTAGGCATACTTATTAAGTAATAGTCCACCTTTAATCCATCTTTTAATATGAAATACTAAAAGGGGGCAGCTACAAGTATATGACAATTTGTCATGTTTGTCATTGATGCTGAGTGAGTGACAGATGGACACTTTATATTGTGGTAAAGCTCTGAGTATTTGGAATATACTTAGTGCACAAATAGAGTTGATTATGCTGCAAAACCAGTTTGAGATGTTCCAGCTGCTGTTCTCTGTGAAGAAGGAAACTAAGCAACCCAAAGGAGATGAGGATTTGGTGTATTTGATTTTGTATTTTGTATTTGTTGCTTGCACTTTGAGTGTGCATGATGTTCCTGATAGCCACTGAATGTTGTGCTGAATGAAAACTGCAGAGATGGGGAATCCATCACAGTGAACATAATGTCAGCGTTTATTCAGTCAAATACGTTAAGGTTGCATGGCCATGCAGTGTAGTCTTTAAAAATCACTATGAGTTTGCAGATGCATTCTCATGCAACATTCACTATGCCAGAATTACAAACAATGTTTATTGTGATAGACTTAAATGAACTTAAGTCCATCACAATGGATTAAATGAATTTCAAGATTTTGCAAGTTGATTTTCATATTATAGTAAAGTGACTTGAAGCAGATTGCTCTGTGAAAGTTAGGAAAAACATTCAAAAATGTAAAAAACACAAAGCATGCTGGGTGGTTAGCAGCAGTGTTAAAATCAACATGAGTTATAGTATTTGTAGTTAATTAGCTAAAATATGCAAAGCACATATATGGCCCTTTAACCTACATTTATTGTGGAATAAAGTGTAAGAATCACATCATTGTGAAATGACTGCCCTTGGCACACAAACATTTCATGCACTTTGTTTCGTGAATAATGCCATACAAGTAACGTTTTTGGCAGTATTTTTCATTGCTTTATTGTGTATATTAATTAATTATTTAATCAAATAGATTTATTTCTAGCTTTAAGGTTGAATACATAATTAAACCACATTTGTGCTCCTTTTCCACAGAGTAAAGACAATGAGAAACCAATGTGTTGAGAGAAACGGGGTCATTTAGAAACCACACATGGCTGGCAGTTTTATTTTACATACAGTCTATTCCTTATTGAGACTCAACCATTCATTCCAGACAGGGCCAGGAGAAGGTTTGGCCAAACATTACCAGCAATACTTCAATAAAGAGCATTTCTGAAAGGGTTAATAGATAAAAATAAATTTGTAAGGGGATACACAACCTTTAGGTTATCACAGCCATTAATGCCCCTGGCTACTGTTGAGTATATTCACTTCTGACCTTAATGATGAGGCAGCTTATGACCAACATTTCATTGCCCCCCATGGCTCGGCAGCTTACTTGTAGACATGTAACTCTGCCTCCACCACTGCAGGCACAGTCATTGTCTGCAAAAAAGACATTACAGTGTGTTCAGAAAATCCTATTTATGATTTTAAGATAATATTTATAGTTATGTTGAAGTAATAATGAAAAACTTTTGCATAAATGCATATTTTTCTACTCTGTATCACCACGTGATGAGATACAATTATCATTCAGCTCATATGAAACAGCTGACGTGCCACATTTGTACAAATGCATCCGTAGACAACTTTTACAGTATATTGACTGAGCCAAATGAATGCTACTTCGTTCTGTTGTGCACTGTGTATGGTCTGTGAATGACAATAAAAGTAAGCCAACCAACCAATACGGAATGATGGGAATGATGTATTTTAAGAAAGCAACAATAGTGGTTTTGAACAAATAGAACAGCAACTTTCATTTTTATTACAGCCAACATAATAGAACAGACAAAAGACTGATACCAACAGATGTCTAAACATTATTAACAGAAGTCATACACACATAATCTGCTGGTGACTTTGTTTTGTTTTGTTTTGCACAACCATATGGTGCTGTAATTACTGCTGTTTGATGTGGCTCATTTAAACAGAATTTGCTCCTCTGGACTTGGATCTGCTGTCTATGCCTCATTGTATATGTATCTTGTTTGTGCTGAAAGTCAGAATCGTGGAAAAATGGCAGGCGTGTGTTTGTGTGTGTGTGCATTTGTCAAAGTGTTTGGTACACTAAATCCTAAATGACTCTGACTGTGATTAGCAAGGCCACGGCACAGTGGCTTAGAGGTTTTCTGCACTAATGTCAGGTCCACAGTGACATAGTTAAATGTTCCAGTTCTGCCTCCCACTCATTCTTATGCATCTTCCCCCATAAACCCTCATTAAAACCCACTAGATCTACAGATGAGGACTGTTCAGACAAATGTCTCATGGATTTCTGTTTAAATGGGGTGACTTGCAGATGATAGAGTACTCACAGAATTACATCTTCATAGTTACACATTAAAATGTCCTTCTTCTCAATGTAAAATAGGCTGAGAGAAGTTATGGTCTCAGATGTGACATGTCTAAAATTGATTCAAAGAGGTTTCAGACTGCTTTTAATACTATATAAGTGAACAGCTGTAACTGTCAGTGATGCTAACTAAAAGGTGATTTTTAGAATTTGAATTGGTGGGAACCAAGGGATAAACTCATACCGGCAGTTTTCATTTGTCAGCCACAAACAAAAATGATCCCATTTGAGCTCCTATCTGAGTATGTGTTTGTATGTGTGCATGTACAGGTGTTGCATTACAGGCAAGTGTCTTTTACAGTGTCCGTTGTTTGCAAATGTTCGCATTATTTGTTTCTCCATATTTTCCTCTCCATTTAGTCTTATTAAGACCCATTAGGGGTGTAAATCATAGTCTCCATGGCAATTCAATTCAATTACGATTATTTAAGGAACAATTCGATGCATCGGAAATCTTTCATTTCTACCATGATTTGATTCTATTCAATTATTCAATTCAATTATCATCTAAATTCAGAACTCTTTTAACTTCACTGAAAAAGTATTAGAAATATGACCATGGGAACTTAATTACATACTATCATACTATTAATGGAATACATATGGAATACTCCAAAGTAGAAGATCAGAACATTAACTTTTATTATTAATATTAAACAGGGAGAACAAGCCAGCCAGTATGAATAGTCAAAAATGCCAACAACTGAACTGTACAGAAAGAAAACATGAATATTTCATATTGACCAATATGGGTGTAAATCGTCATCTAATCGAGGATTACATTATTTAGGAAACGAATGGATGTATCGCAAAGTCTTTAATTTTCACCACAATTGGATTCGATTATTTTATTCAATAATTATGATTTCGATTTGATTTTTTTTTTTGTTTTGGTTTTACTTGACTGAACATGCTTTGTGTCACCTGGTGGGCTGTTCTTCATACAATGAATAATATTATGTATATTCTTTGAACCACAAAATCCTATTAATTCCATCATTTAAAGGTATTATTCACATTATTGCCTGAATAGTAATACAGACANAAATCCTATTAATTCCATCATTTAAAGGTATTATTCACATTATTGCCTGAATAGTAATACAGACAATCAGAATACAGCATACATCTAAATGTGCAGAATGTGTCTGACTGAATGCACTCTATTTAGCTAAACTTCAGCATGTTTTAGCTAAACTTCATTGTGAGAGGAATCCAACCTGCGTGTCAAGGAGAATTATTTTTAATGTTTAATTTTGCACAAAATAATCCATTATAATCGATTATTAACATGTTGGATCGATGCTGTTGAATTGCTACCTTAATAATTGATGCATCACGATGCATCGATGCATCTTTACACCCGTAAGCCCCATACATCTACATCCAAATAAATTTAACAGTCATGGCTGATATTTTCCTCTCTACTTATCTCCCTCAGCCTCATACATCCACGTCATTTCACCTCCAAGAGGAAGATAAGATGTCAGAGCTGTCACATACAGTAATCATCAACATCCTTGTGAGAATGGGATATTTTGTTTTAATGCTCTGTACTTAATTTGGTAGTGATTTGATGTGATGTTTATTGGGTAACAAGTTTTTTAAAAAGGACACTGCAAGCCAGAAAGGGTATGACTGTGATAAACACGAGCCGCTCAACTCTCTGCTTGCACACCTGACGCTCTTTTCTTTATTCAGCACAAGACGCAGGGAATTTAGTTTAGCTTCTTAGCTTAGCTGCAGCTAATGTCACATGTTTAGAAGCTTTGGCATCCCTATATGACCTCTGACATTTCATTATGTAGTCTTTTGGTCCAGATAATGTTATGACTATAATTTGGGAAATCTCACTATGAGCTTCTCCTCCGTTTGGTCACTTTTGCTTGTAGCATACGACTATTTTCTTATTGGTTGTGTGTTTGCATCATACATCTCAATTTTCTGTTTATTTCTCGCTGTTTGCTAATGTGTATACTCCACAACAACAATCCTGCATGGGTGATTGCAATTTGACATAATAGATGTTAATATTTTTGTGGCAATGAGTCACATAGTTTATGTGAAGGGAGGAATAGGACATAATGCTGTTAGCTATAATACCTCTGTCCAATAGAGCTTTTTATTGTTTATAATTTGTTTTAATAATATGGTTTCCAGGTAATTTATATTTCATTACTGCCTCATTTGCAAATCTCCTCCTCTGTTACATGACCTACATGACAGCTTCTGTTATTGTGAAGGAGTATTGCACAATGCTATTGGTTCGTTGAATATTAAAGAGTCATTAATAGAAGAAAATGTGAACAAAAAGGGTTTGGTGCTGCAGCCTGAAAACAGCTACGCTTTCCATCTCTGTCACTGCTCGTCTGGTGTGCGTGAAAACACACCACGGCTGCTACAGTAACGCCATCTTCTCTCGTTCTCACTTTTCCAAACATGTGGTCTATGAGAGATAAACAGTGTAGCATATCACAATCCACTTCTGCATCATTGTGTGTGTGTGTGATTGTGAAAGCTTACTTGCTTGTGTTTCTGACTTCCCTCTGTGTTGCTGTATGCTGATCTTCTTACACTGCCATCTGTCCCTGCTTTGTGTGTGTTTTGTGATCTGTGTCACTGAGCAAACATTGTGCTGCTCTGATAGATACTGTTTTGCACGCCTGCATCCTTTAGCTGTCTGTTTCTGGATAGTTCTTACTGATATATTATGAATGCCTCGTCGAAAGGAAAATCAATCAGTTAATCAATGCAAATGAGCTGCTTCAGGCTGAGGGACTTCCTGTTTCATGACTAACTTTCTTCCTTTGGCTGTAGCCATGCACCAATGAAAAACAACTGAAAATTAGTTTAATTGTTGTCATACTGGTTTCAGCAGCAACCTGTGCACCATGTACCATGCAATTTATTTGCTTCCAAACACTGCACCACCAATTTGGCTGCTGCATCTCTCTGTCACACACACACACACACATACATACACACACAATCGGTGGGAAAATACAAATTGAATTGAACCAATCAAGACTTTATAAGAATAAGTAGTAGAGACAGAAAGAAGGATGAATGAAAAGAAGTCTAAAATAAAGCAAAGTGATTTTTAACAAGAAAGAAAACAGCATGACTGTTTTGAAGTGACTTCCAGGAAAATGAAAACGGCTCCCTTAGCAACACTGTAGTGTGGAAGCTGCTGGTCGTCGCTGGCTGTTGATGCTACTGACCCACAGAAACATGATCTACATTATTTATTTGTAACTTGGAGCTTATGGTGCATAAGAATATAGTAGATATGTATTTGTACTGGACTTGGTTATCACTATTAGAAATGAACAAATTTATACTCAGTGAGTTTTTGCTAATGAGCGTAACGTTGTTATGATTACGCTGCATCCTCTAAATAGCAAATCAAATTAAAGCCATATAACAACTATTGCTTCTTGTCTGTCTATGAGCCAAGGAAAGACACTAACAAGTTATGTTTGGTCCCATCTTTGGCTTCTCTCCCCATGTGGACAGATTGTGACTTTCAGCAGGCTTCAGCTGTGGTTAGAGCAACAATTATCCAATCTCTCACATTAACTCAGCTTGTAGTTGGAAAGATATTTGGTAAATTGATTGTTTTTGTGCTTTTTTTTCTGTGCCACATGAAGAGGCAAATAGGAGGTCATGAGAATTAAAAGGCATAGCCAAGTCATTTGCCAACCCAATTAAGACTAGTTAGATGACCACCTAAATGTGAGGAAGTCACCTATGTCCCAGAAAACACATCATCCAACAAAAAAAAAAAAAAAANAAAAAAAAAAAAAAACAAAGACAAAAAATGTGGCCACTATTATTGTTGCTTATTTTAGAAAGGTTTGATTGATTGTGTTGTTGCAGAGATACACATAATTCATGTTATAGACTGAGTTTTTGGACGTGTCAAGGCAGTGGCATTTAAGCAGGATAAATATGCACGTACATGGCAGTGCAGATAATCCCCACAGGGCCACAGGGTGCATGAACATCATAAACATGAATAAAGGCAGAAGTGATGGGTGACACATCCCAGACACCTCTTAGCATAATGATCGCAGACAAACAGAAACACTGATGGACAGGTGGGAAGACAGATGCCCTCACTTTCATTTCTAAGCCTATGAGCATTTTCAAAGTAACGTACAACTCCAGTACACCTGTGAAAACTTATTTCTTTGATTCAGGCTTTAATTTGCCTCCTTATGCCCAGATATAGCGATTCAGTAACAAATGGCAAAGTCATAGCACATTGATTTGTATAATAATGAAGATTTGATAACACAATGTAACCCATATATACTAGATAGATAGATAGATAGATAGATAGATAGATAGATAGATAGATAGATAGATAGATAGATATTCTTGAAACATGATTCATGGGGTTGGCATCTGCTGTATTATTTGTGACATTAATATGTACAGGAAGTTACTGTGTTATAATACAACAAAAATGAAGTCATTTGTTAGCTGACCAAAATAAAACCTTATCTAACTATAAAGCCAGAAATCTCGAGAACCTGATACTGTATGTCGTCAAAATTCAGCAGGTATGCTCAGGGTCCAAGGACGTGCAGTATCACGTACAAAATTGTTTGGATGAGCGGTTCTTGAATTGAGCTGTGCTGGTAAAAAGTAGTCCGTGCGCCAGGATATGCTCCAGGCGTGGCAGTATATGTTCGAGTCCAGTGCCACAGTCTCAACCCAGTCCCGTACAGCAAACAAAGCTAGCTCAAGAAGACGTGCAGAACAAAATTATGGCAGGCTGTGACTCACATCTAAAGTCCAGCCCGTTCCAAACAGGCACGTTTTGAATGGGCACTGCACTAGTTAGACAAATGACAGCAAGCTCATTAAAATAAAGGATCTCATCCAACGTTTTGGAACCTCTGATTATAGACAAAGAATAGGTGATGCACACACAAAGTGGAGAAACCTTATAACTTCCCATTACATTAAAAGAGACAGATATGTCTTTCTAATGAATCCATTTGTTGACCTTATGAGGTCAAAGCCACAGGACATGCACACGCACACACACATGCACACACACACACACAGCTACACAAGAAATTAACTAAATTATCATAAGCAAAGCTCATCAGTTAGCCATCGAGGCCTCTTTATAGTTGCACCAGAGCATGAAGATGCTTTCAACAAATTCGTAACAACAGAAAGGAAGCCTGACAAGCAGCATTAGGAATCATATTGTGCCTAGAGCAGCTAAGAAAGTAAAAAGTGTGTGTTAATGCAGTCTTGCATTTCACAAGCATTGACTATGGGCTTTTCTGAATATTTCATATACAGTAGACCTATAAAGTTTCTGCTGATCTAAACAAAACTGCATGAATGTAGAGGATAAATTTTCTTACACCTGCTTTGTGTAGTATGTGAAAATGTGTTTTCATCTACTTTAACATTATGTACACAATTGCATCCTGATTTGTTCTCATCTCTTAGATAAATACTATACCTGTGTTAGAATGTTTAATCTCATTGAGATAAAAAATCTTTTTTTCAAGAGAGACCTGGCCAAGACGGTAGCATAATAAAACAATAGTAAACCACAATAGATACAACTAACAGCCACAATATATACCACACAATTACAAGTTTCAACATACATCACAGTCAAACCGTGCATTCAGCAGACAGCACTCAAAGCAAGAGTTTTCTTCAAAAAATAGCCTACAGTTATCTTGAGTGTTCATACTGACAGATCTAAAAACAAAGACACTGACCAATGGTGCCAATTTCCTGTTTTTTTNAGTGTTCATACTGACAGATCTAAAAACAAAGACACTGACCAATGGTGCCAATTTCCTGTTTTTTTACGATTGACTTGAATTCCCCAAGGGTCGTTAAGTCAGTTAGTTTCAAGTCCTGATGTAAATTGTTCCATGTGGAGGACGCATCATATTTAAAAGCTTTTCTGCTCAATTCTGTCCTTACCTGTCCTTACCCTCTCCTGTCACTGAGAATGTGACACACCAAAGTAAAACAGTCCTAAATCTTTAAAGGATTTAGGTTGAACTAGGAATCTTTTTTCTTCCTGTGACACCTTACAAAGCCCACACACCATTCAGATCACATTAATCCATGTTGGTGCCTAGTCCACGAACAAAGTTTGATGTTTATGTCAATAGTTCCGTTCAGTGAACTGTCCTCAGCATTCTTTATAGTCGATTCAGTTGTTTATGGAAAGAGATTACAGCATCAAGGCTTTTGCAGGCTTTAGATGCATACAACTGCAACTGATAAATGTATATATTAAAAACATGATCAAAATTACATGGTCTTGTTATTGACAGAGTTGAAGGTAAGATTCAACCTTTAACAGTAAATGTCATCACAAAGACAAAGCAGACTGTGGTACATTATGGCATATAGTATTATGCTTGAATTAATTTCTTTGACCTATGGGAATTTTCTTAAGACAAGTCTACAATGCTGTGACATGGGATTCCACATGATCTACCCGTCCTGAGCCCCACAGTGGAAGGAATGACAGCTGTGTGTGGTTCTGTAGTATATGGTACATTATAGCAACAAAACACATTTAATAACACAGATAAGCTTTAATTAGGACCACTGCAAAATACCTGCTTGTTCTACTTTAGCTAAATACATAGAAGTAAGTTTAATCAAATGCCCTGAGGACACATTATGTCATAATTAACTTTTACAAGAAACCTAAGTGATAGCAGGTGTTTCAGTCACAGGTGGTGAAAGAGAAGAGATCTGTGTATGCAGATGGCTGTGTGTTCTGTTTACACCTCTCCTCTCCCCCCTGCTGCAGCCTGAATGCTAATATACATGAAGTGTAACACAGNCTCTCTCTCTCTCTCTCTCTCTCTCTCTCTCTCTCTCTCTCTCTCTCTCTCTCTCTCCAAAATCAAGTCAGTCACCTGTTGGGTTGTGGTGCAACTTATTTAGAGTTCATTTAAGTATGCTATATAATTTCTTATGAAATGTTTTCCAGAGAGCTCACACAATCACACTACTTCAGCTTTAAAGAACCATACCGGTGGTTTTACTTGTTTGCTAAGAAAATATTTAAAAATGATCAGGGGCTTGTGATGATTCAGTGTAGCTTTATGTCCTGTGTCTGCATCTTCAGCCATCTGAAATACCACCTTAAGTACCTCCAGTTAGTGATATATTTACCTCCATCATTTATTTATAGTTGCCAGGGAATGGTCTGATACAGTAAGCTGATATGTAGCTTCATATTCATAATCCTTAGCAAAATTACAACCAATTATGAGATGGATAAAGAAATATGGATCAGAAAGGTAACTACTGTAGGTCTGCTTACATGTTTACATTGTAACGAGGCATACCACACAATATATTTATGTGCACATTTAAGCTTTAACCCTAAGCCGATTAAGGCAATAAATCAGTGATGGTGTACTCTGAGAAACAGAGATTACCCACAATTCTAAGTCAGTTACCTCAAGCATGTTAAGCTGCTTGCTTGCAACTGATATAATCACTCTGGCATGCATTTCACCAGCCGACTTCTTCTTGTAAGCAGATTACTAGTCACACATATTCAGAAAATGAGGGAATCCTGTTACTCTCATTCAGGTATTCGGCTGACTCCACATAGTAAGAGGGTTGTGTGCATGTAAATATACTGAATGGGATATTTGGGATAAACCGGAAATGTAAAATGACACATTAAGTAAAAAGAAACCCACTGGGAAAGAAGCCGTTTTGTTTGGTTCAACTGCGTGTCTATTCCAAGATTATAACTCCTGAAGGGGATGTTCCCAGACACATCCCTGGAGAGTCGGAGAAAGCCAAGCAAGGTCTCCAATGCCACTGACAGCTCATTCAGGCAGAGCCCACCTGTGAAATCAAAGCTGACGCCTGCCTTCCTCCATGAGCAACGTTATCTATCATCTCTGTGCCCTGAAAAGTAGAGAGGAAACCAATTCTGTTCTCTTGAGATTAGAACGCCATGCCTGGTGAAAAGGACCTCCACTTTTCAGTTGGTGTGTTTATGTTTGTTTGTGTGTGTGTGTGTGTGTGTGTCAAAGAACTGGGTGATTTCTTAGATAATCTAGAAAATGCAAAATGTATGACTGAGCTATAACTGAGAATTGATATACCCAGATGTGGTGTTCTTTCATACATAAAATATATTTCAAAAGTTATTAACAGAAAAAGATAATTCAGGGTCAGGTTTACTTGTTATTCATCTTGATTAACAAATCGTTCACGAAGCATTGAAGGACATCCTGCTCACAGGCCGCTACTGTGTGAATAGCGTGATCAGAGGAAGAGCGCACATTATGATTAGTTGATAAATGGTTCTCATAGATGGGAGGTTTGAAGAAATTAAATATGCTGTTGCAACTATACATAACGTGCATCACTGAACTCAACATTTATAGACTCGTCAAGACAAATTTCAGAGGGAGCATACAGTATACACCTGATTTAGCTCATCAGGTGTGGATGGAGCAGGGAAACATGGAAAAAAAATGCAGCATTGTAGCTCCCAAGGACCATGATTGAGAAATTGAGAACCTCTAGAACTGCTAAAGTCCACCAAATGGAAAACATTCAGGAATATGGGAATAGTTTCAATTGTACTAAAAAAAAAAAAAAATGAAGTCTTCAGTCATACTTTGTAGTAATTACAGACCTCATTTGTTGTAGGTAATGACTATACATTTGACAGGTTCTGGGTTACAGTATAAATGCATTTAATATATTGTGTCAGGTTTTGCAGGGTTAAATTTTCAGTCTCTATTCGGTTTCCATAAAACAAATGGTCTTGTCATTTTTCAACTACATCTGACCATTAATTCTTGGAAAGAAAAGAGAATCAGAAAATGTCAATGAAAGCTGCAGCTAAGATGTATGTAAAATTCTGAAGCCTGGAATGAAAACTGGATGGAAGCAATTTTAAGGTCACATGAATCTAAATGTCATGAAAGAAAGAAAATATGAAGTACTTATTGGGAAAAAAATCAGGTTATGGGTGACTATTGAAGAAGAAATATTAAACGAAGACTATAAGATGCAAACCCACGTGAAGATTGTAAGATTCGCTCAGACATGGTACTGTGCTTGATTTCTGAAAATAGACAAGCGTTTAAAGACTTCATTTACATTTTAATTACTACATGCTACAAATAATTAAAACATGGGCACTAAACCAAAAATACAATGAATATGGAAAGAAAGAAAAAGACAAATGGCAGAGGAAAAGACAAGGGGGCAGAATAACACCATAAGCACTGATGAAAATCATGTCATCACATGTTCTGGTTTCCAATGTCATTACACTGAGAGAAACATGACCAAACCATGTTTGACTCAAAAGCATTAATGGGTGTGAATGTAATTTCTCACTGGTTATCTCACATTATTTTGTAGTTAGTGGAGATGAATTGAAAAACAAATTATTTTAGAAATGGCACATGTGCATCATTGTAGCTAACTTTATGTAACTATTACGATTTAAAAATTAAGGTAAATCCAACATCACAATGACATTTTGATTATGGCAATTTTGTGCTTGATTTAAAGAATCAGTGATCCAAAAAAAAAAAAAAAAAAAAGCTCAAAAAATTCAGAACACACGATTACAACTGATATTAGTCTCAAATCCAGACAAATCAGCTGATGACTGTCGACTATGATCAGCTGACAAATGCACAAAAATTGCAATTTTTCATCATTTCTTCAAACTCTTCAATTATATATGTTACCTTTGGTCAAATATATGTGGCCCAAAAACTTAAGGTTTGAAATTTCAGTTGGGAGACTTACTGCAACTGTTAGAATTAAAGTGAACTTTGAATTGAACCTGAGGGTGTGAAAATTGAGAGCTTTGTGAAGCCTGGTGGCAAAAACTGCACCCAAATGTGATCAATCACAGTTAACAGTGCTAAAATTATCAGTTCTTAAGGTTCATTCCACCTTAAATTAAAAGTGAGTAGTGACTGGTTTGTACACCAGAGAACACACCATGCAAGGCTGAGTCCTCTGCAGGCGCCATCAGCACGGTTAAAGTTACAGCAGGAAGTGACTAACTGACAGCAATTAAACCCAGACAGATGGAAGAGGTGGAACAGTGGCTTTATGAATATGCCATAAAATTAATATCTATTCAAAGTTAATTGTTTGTGAAATTATGTTAGGACGGACCCATATGAACGGCTAATGTGCAAAAATCCCACGTTAATGTATTCAGAAACATCACTGTTCACATATAATACAGTTTCTGTCATAATATAGCTGATACATGTAAACAGCAACACCAGACAAAATATGAAAACTCATGACTATTAATGTTGCTAATTAACTATTAATCATTTTTCACCACACACAGAAGATGAGAGCAGTAGTTTCTACTTCCTACAAAACACCTTTCTCAACTTTACCCTCCAATTCAGTCTAATTTAGAATATATATTATGTAAAACCCAATTTTAGATGACCCAGACCAGCCATACAGATTAATGTGTAATTTGTTTGAATTTAACATGCTGATTTGTGGAATGTCATGGGTAGGTCTATTGTGGGAAATGAGGAATTAGCTAGTTAGTTTTATATTTTCTGCCAGGCATGCTGGTTTGTTAATGTAATTGATTCCTCATCATCCAGCCATTTTGGCTCAGTGGGGAGTATAGGATAAGCTCTGGGGTGTAAGTTTAGTCACTCTCACATCTGTACAGGTAACAATATCAAAGGCAAGGCTGATGACATTTTATATTTCCAGTGATAGATAGAAACATTTTCTTTATTATCAGTTATCATTTGTATCCAAGTTATGCTTCAGTTTAATTTCAGTAGTAATCTAGTCAGACTCTAGGATATCAAGTTTGATAAATGTCAGATTGTGTGATGGATGACTGGTGAATTGTAGCACAATAACAAGCAGGAAGAAAAAACTATTGGGAAAAATCCATCATCAACTTGTCATCCATCAGTGTTGGTTATTAATGTTGGTTGTAGCAACAAATTGTGAACTTTTGGTCCTAAATTTCTGACACTGTCAGAATTTTGTGACAGATTATCTTTGGTCATAAGAGCCCTAAATTGACCATCAGTGAACTTGTTGCAAGCTACAATCTAGGACTGCCATTTTGGATAAAGAACTAAAGAGTTTTACGGTTCTCTCAAAAAACAATTATGTCAGTCATTACCCCATAGTCCAAGTAGACAGCAACATTCATTAAAATGGACACACTTAATGGAAAGTACTTCAAACTTACACAGAATTGAACCAACACTGCCTGTCGCAGCCTCAACAGAAATTCTATGCCATGTGTTTCACAAAGCTGGTAGTTATGACAATTTTATAAGATATTTTTGAATAACCAGTTTTATGTATCAAAAACAATGTATTTAGTGAGATCAATAGGTGTGGCAGCATATTGTCTGATTAGCAGTTTATGCCATAAAGGCCACAAAGAACAAAATCTTTCAGCATAAGCCTTTAAATATGTGGTACTTCAGCCAAATTAGAATACTGTATAGGCTTGCAACCAGATAACAACTACTGCAAATGTAATGAGGAATGGGGTTATTTCTACATCTCTTCGTGCTCCTTTTTTGGGCAAAACCACCTCCACCACCTATACGTCCGTCCCGCCCCCCCGAATCACCTCATCACCACAACTGTGTCTCCTAGGAGCTGCAGCTAGCCTTTGTAGGCTTTATCTCCACAGCCAGACTTGTTTTATGTAATGAAATAATAGAGAGCACACATAGTAGAAGAGCAGTAGAGCTGAGACTGCTTTTTGAAAGTTGCAGCCAGCTGATTAGTCAGGTCAGATCACGTTTGTTCAAAAGTCTTATATATTACTGGCTTATGGCTGTAGGTAGACAGATGAGTATTATTTGCCATTCAATTTTGACTCCTATTGGTCATATAAATATGCACATTTGACAAGACTACATAATGGATGAAAAACACTTTTATTATGTAAAATACAAAGACTTGAATCTGATCCATTATGCTCTCCATTAAAACTGTAAACGTCTTTGTCCGCATTGTACTGATGTCATTGATTAATTTATATTAACCATTTAGCCTGACAAGTTCAAGTACCAAGATAAAACATTTCCAAAAAGATATAACTCAGGCAATTCTGCAGGAAGGAATCCACTAGTTAAAAGACCTTTGAGGAACACAAGAACATATTCTTGCATCTCCAAAAGGAGAACCAAGACTGGAGGCCTCAATCCTGTGGCAGCATGAAGCAGTCATTTACAAAATGTCATGTGACAATACATCTGAGATTGTAAAATTAGCTCCAAGACAGAATCCCCAATCCTACATGCACTGTTGGTTGAATTTTTATGGAATCATTATATTCTTTATTCATCTATCAAACCAAAAAAAGGGATTTAATAATAAATACAAATGAGGTGCAATGGCACAGCTGTCACTCCTGGCTTTCCGTTGCAGTGTATTTTGCCAGTTCAGTCTGCGTACCTGAAAAATGGAATGAAGTTTGTTTTCCATGTTTGTCAAAGGTGGAAACTGCTCAAAGTTACATGCTGTCAATGAAATATTCATAACACCCCATGTCAGTAATACTGCACTCACAGCATGTGACTACAGTTTATGGGACAACACCAGAGAACACATATTATTTATTATTGGCCAATTATTCTGATTTATAGCCCTCAAACTAGCAAACCGTGTCTTATACCATTCTTAATTATTCTGGAGCCACAGAATGTCATAACATCTTTGTTATGTCATAATATATTGCAGCAACGCCTTCCAAAACAGCACCCTGATTTGTGTTTTTCACATAGCAGAGTAATTATAAAAACGCCACGAGAATCCGTAGCCATGAAACATTTTCGCACAGCTCCCTGCTGCTGATTGTGTGTCAATTTGTGCCAGCAGGATGTGTAATCAGTGGTTTCAATTCAGGCTGTGAACGAGAGAGATGCTTGATCAGGCCTGAATAATTAGAAAGCATATAAGGACCAGAGCTCTGAGCTCTGTGCTGAAATATATCACCTATCAGTTAAAGTCAGAGAACTAATCGGCCTGGGGAGCCATTAAGATTTCAGTCTAGACATCATTCAGCATCAATCTCTATTTGTCTCTTTCTAGTAGATTATTGATAAAGGATCAGTTGCTCAGAGCCACTTTGGTTTGCACGTGCTTTATCAATGAGCCTTTTCTGTAACTGTTACTATAACAACCCAAGAAGGTAATTGAAAGCACAATTACAGTTAAAAGGCTGATAATGTCAATTCAAAGGTGTTATATCATTTTAGATTACCCACATTATAGCTTTACAAGACCATGTTGTTGAGTCATTGATCGATCAAGATAAGACATCTAACAAATTACTGTTCTGCCACTTCATCTGCTTAATTTCCTTCTTGACCTTTCACACCCCGTACCACAGAGTAAATGTCAGTGCACAAGATGCCTTCCAGACAGAGAAACTAGCCTTGATTCCTGCTTGTTTTCATGAGCTTATTACTTTTCAGCCAAAGTGTAATGTCATAAAGTAACAGTCACCTAAGTGACTTTCAAAGACACTGACAAGTATTTGCTGACCCTTCCTCCCCCCATTCATCTTTTCTGATGAAAATTGCTGAAAAAATGTCTGTATTTTTATAAACATGTTTTACATACATATTTTTAAAAAAACTATTTATGTTCCTCTGAGACTTTTCAACAAATTAAACAGTTTTGTGTATATACATATAGCTTGGCTACATATTAAAAATATTTCTTTAGTAGCTCTATTAACCTTCCATCAGCAGATTCCTCCTCTCTTTACCTTAGCAGTGAGTGCCAAAGGCTGGTCAGCAAAGGTCTCAGTACAAACAAATTGCTAATTAGCCTTTGCTAATCACACATAAGCAAGGAGGACCTGTGGCACATTTCCAACCAGACGCCATCTGTTATGCTGGGCAGCTTGACCAAATCTCAGGAGAGAGGGCACAATTTACTGCAGCCTGCGGGGAAAATAACATGCGTTTTATATACAGTACAGCATGTTATTATGAAGAGTTGGTGCACAGAGCCAAAGAGACATTTAGTCAGAAGACCTGATTTTCCCAGTGGAAGATGAGATAATTCATTTGGACATAGTATATAATCTACTTGTTTTTTTGCTTCTTTTTTTTTTAAACCCTGCCCTAGAAACCTCCATTTATTTATTTATTTATTTCTCAGTTTCTTTGTGTAGCAATGTTCGGCTATGACAATTTAGGAAAAAGGTACAATATTAATAAGCTACTTTCCATTTTCATTCTTTTTTTGTTTGTTTTGTTTTGACATATATAGTATCTCTGCTCACTTCAAATGACTTAACTACGGTAAAAAGAAAGTTTATCTACTAAGTATGTGGACATCCAGTCTGTGCTAATGGTCTGTATTCATGAAAACCATATTCCTTCTCAGAGTATGCACTGTGTTAAGTATCAACATGGACCCTTAAGATGTTCACTGTCATAAGCAAGAATTCTGAAGAGACCCCCGCTGCGTTTATCACAAGCTCCACATCTGGGCTGCCCACCAAAAACAGTGAAAGTAACAGGAGAATCAATTAACATGTTATATTTAGCAATCAAACACAGCAAATGAATATTACTTCAAGTATAAACACAGCTTTAAGATTACAGAAACTAACTGCTCCTATGTTCTGTTGCTGTTGGCTTTTATCTATGAAGACAGTTTCAAGCTTCCCCATAGTCACACACACACACACATACACACACACACACACACACACACACAACACACACATCGCTTCCTCTGCACTCATGGCTCTGCTGGCCTGCGGCTCAGATTGATTGTCCTGGCCAGAGGGCATGAATCCCTGGCAGAGTCTGTGTCGAGCTCCAATCTCCAGTCACTCCTAACTGAAGTGTTGTTTTAGTTCCTCTACCAAACATTATTGTCAGAATACATAAGTGGGCAGCAGAAGTAAATACTGAAACTGCCTTGGAGACTATTGGCTAGAAATGATGCATTCCTAACTCCCCATCTTATGATTAAAGGACCCTGAAGCAACAGTGACAAGTCTTAGGGTGGCCAGAAATCTGACAAGTTTCCCCAGCTGCTACACTAAAATCCTGAATTATGATTGGCTGAGAGTCACAAGCTAATAAAACTAGAACATTTGAGCTGAGAAGTGTTCTTCAAATCAAATGACTAAATGGACATCCTTTAGTGTAACAAAAATAAAATATCTGCCAAAATTATGTGAATAGTTGGGAATGACATAACATTTCACCAGCAGAACCTGCAGCCTTGCTAAGTTCAAAAAGCCATTCAGAAAGTATACATGCACACACAGGACAAATACACCACAGCATGACATATTTTCATTGTTACTGGATTATTGCAGCAGCTACTTAATTGTGCATTTTGTTACAACAGGATTCAACAAATTTTCTATAACAAAACTTTCACTTTCAAGAGTTTTAAGCCATTTAATTTATCTACAGCACTTCAAATTACATTTTCATGATAATGTCAGTAATGTTAGAGCATAGTCTACCTGCATGAGAACCAATGAAATAGACTAGAGGGATTTCTGTCAGATTTGATGTCACCCAGAGGTCACCTATAGGGAGATGTTAGTGTGGGTTTGGGTTCAGCATTTGTATGTTTTGGCAAGTAGTGAACACACTGCAGCCACCAGAACCGAGTGTGAACCTGAGATACCTGTCGGTCAAACCAAACACACACACACAATTTTAATGAAACTGTCTTATTTATTTATTTATTTATCTATTAATTAATTAATTAATTATTTGAGTCAGCATCTAGTGGCCGTCACTGGAACTGCGCTGGTTAAAGAGAGCAGAAGTATTTGTACAGCCCTGAACAAGACAAAGTACAATGTGCATCATGCAGCACATGTGCTGAAAGATACTGAAAAAAGCAATCACACATGCCTCATCAGCTTTGCTCCAAGGAAATGATCTTACGTCTATGGCTTATTCATTATTAAATACACTGACGTATTATTAAATTCTCAGTGGTAAATCTGTAGAATTCTTCAGAGGATTTGTTGTTTCTTCTGAACTTGTCATTTTCATTGCCACTGTTGAGAATCAAGCCCAATGGAATATGGTAATACGCCTGGATTTGTAGCCATGCACGATGTACCAAGTGCCCGAAAGCCGTGTTCAGATGTAGTTGATCTGTAATTTCACACGTCAGATTATATATTTGCATACTTAATCTTGGTGCTGAGTTTATCCACATAGGGATGATCTCTGCTGCGCATGTTAAGGTGAATACAGTGAATACAGCCAGATGGATGCTGAACTGGCAAAATGTTGCAGGAAACGTTGCAGCTTCTCATCTGCATCAGAAATGAGCCGTGTGTGTGTGCGCGTGTACACGTGTGTGTACGCGTGTATGTGTGTGTGCTTGCGTGCGTGTGTGCGCTCTCTGTCTCTTTGCGCTCTCCAGCTGGAAACAGTCTCCGTCCACGTCTCGCCACATGCGCAGCGGGTCTCTGTTCACAGCCAAAGAAAGTCGCGTTTCCATTTCCTTTCCTTGATCCGTGTTTCATTTCCTCTCCGTGATCATTTAGAAACATTCTGGAATTACCGAAAGGAAAACACGCACCGCAGAGAGCTTTAACACTCCGTCGCAGCTGAACAAACTTGAGGAATGCTGACATTCACTTGAAAAGAGGACAGATCTCTCTGATTTGCTCTGATCATCACAGGAGAAGCGTTTTTGTAAATAAATTGCATCCACGTTTAGGTAAGTCAACACTTTTGTTGACTCCATGGAGTTGTTTTTTTTTTTTTTCCTCAAATTGATTGCGCAGAAGGTTAGCAGATGTGTAGACATCACTAGGTTATATCAGGTAAATGAAGTAGTGACCATAGTGAATTAGTGTTTCATTTTCTCCAGGTGCCTCGTTTGTATTCTTCACTCTTGCAAATAATCTTTCTTCCTTGTCAGACCACATAACCAAAATCATTTGATTTATAAATTGATGATCCTCACCTTGATCTGTTCATTGCTTATTAATGAAATTCCAGATTTGTTCTCATTCTACATTATTTTTCATCAAGCTGTGTTTGGATGTGAGTATCAAATCTTCCACCTTTTAATCTTAAAAGCAAAGGTTGAAAGCAAAATTTGAGGTCTTGGGCACTGGAGGAGAAAAATACTAAAAGAAAAGAACTTAAAGTGACCATTTTAGTAAATTCATCAGTTTTGTCTGGTGGCGTGAAACAGTTTTTTACTGTCTTTTGCCAAAGCCTTGACTGTCATCAAGGCTTTGGTCTGTTTCATTATAAAGAATACCTGTTGCAGTTTGCACCACACAGCAGTTTAATCAAACCTCAAATAATGATCACAATCCAAAAAAAATAACATGCAGCCACATCACAGAATTTTGCCAAGACCAATGTACAAAGTGATTTGTGATCTGCAACTGAGGGCTGGAATTCCTCAAATGTTTTAAGTACTTAGAGAAATCACATTTTATTTTGGTGATCTGCATAAATGTTGCCCATATCATTGTTTGTCTTAGATCATGGCATACATGTTGCTCTCACTGTGCTTCTGTTATGCAATTTTCTGTCCATCCACCTGACAATTAAGCTGCCGCTGTGTTATGGCTGAGCTCAGACATCCTCATCAGACATCCTCATCACTGGCATTTGGCTGCCTGCTCAACAAAAACAAGTGTGAACTCCAGGCAGTGTTCATCTGCTGCCATGGAGAAAATGATAAACTGGCATAATAAAGCTTCTTATGATATTGGCATCATACTGAGTTATCAGACCATCTTTGCCTCCTGTGCAATGGCAGTGACAAGCACTTTAATCTGACTTCAGCAATACACACTTATTGGCACTGTAGTCATGCCCCTTTTTCAATTACTTAGACTTGCATTAATTTACATCCATGTCCACCCCCTAATAAATATTTTTATTTTCAGTAAGGAATTCTTTGTAGCCCATCCTGGCTGATCATTTAGAAGCATGAGAAGGGCAATCATTTCCTCAGGGTGAACTTATCGCTGTAGGGTGCGCAGAGTGATTTCCCTTGGTGGCAGGGTAATCTATAGAGCACCTGACCACATAAACAGATGAGGAGAGTCTAGCCACAGGTAGAATGCACAGCTTGAGCTTTTCGGGTGTCATTACACTAGCCATGAGGGCCACTATAAATATAAAAGGACATGAGGAAAATACATGGTAAGATGTCAAAGTACTGAAAAGATTTTGTCCTGGGTGATAATGCATGTGTTGTTTCCCATAAAGCATGTGTAAGGTTTTATTGCGAAGGGCCTTTCTTTCAGATCAATTGCGTCAACACAATAACATCTGTGGGATGAATAGAGGGAGGAAAGATTATGTCCAGCATGTGACGATGGTTATCATGAATCTCTATCTTCCAGAAAGCACAAAACCAATACAAAGTGATGCAATTTTGTATAATATTCTCCAGGCCACTAGACCACAAGTGGCAGCTTTGTGAAAATAATGTACTTTGAACAAGTCATTTTTGAAGTATACACTGTTACTGACAAAGGTTTTTCATGTGTGTAGGTGGGATGCCGTAATGTATGTTTGCATGTGACAGAGAGAACTGAGGGATCATGGACTCCTGGATCTTCCCGTCATCACCCCCCAACCTGTCAGAGCACCTCATGTATGACAGCTTCATGCAGGCCAATGAGTCAGACCCCCACGGGAACTACACCGACCACAGCTTCAACAGAACCAGCACAGTGGTCATCACCTGCATGTACTTTCTTGTTTGCGCTGTGGGGCTCTGTGGAAACGCCCTGGTGATCTACGTGATCCTGCGCTATGCAAAAATGAAGACAGTCACCAACATCTACATCCTAAATCTGGCTGTAGCCGATGTGCTTTTTATGCTTGGCCTGCCGTTCATTGCCATCCAGTTGGCACTCGTCCACTGGCCTTTCGGTCCTGTGCTCTGCCGGATCGTGATGACCGTTGACTCCTTAAACCAGTTCACATCCATTTTCTGCCTTATGGTCATGAGCATCGACCGCTACCTGGCTGTGGTTCATCCCATTAAATCCACAAAGTGGCGCAAGCCACATATGGCCAAAACTATCAACCTTGCAGTGTGGGGTGTGTCACTGCTGGTCAACCTGCCCATTGTTATCTACAGTGGCCTGATCACAAAGCAGGATGGCTGCTTCTGCACCATTGTGTGGCCTGAGCCTCAAGAAGCCTACTACACAGCATTCATGTTCTATACCTTCATCCTTGGCTTCTTCCTCCCACTCATGGTTATCTGCCTTTGCTACTTATTTATTATAATCAAAGTCAAATCGTCAGGCATCCGCGTGAGCTCCTCGAAGCGGAGACGTTCAGAGAGGAAGGTAACTCGGATGGTGTCCATCGTGGTGGCGGTGTTTGTCTTCTGCTGGCTGCCTTTCTACGTCTTCAACGTCACCTCAGTGACTGGCACCATCAGCACCACCCCCATCCTAAGGAGCACTTTCGCTTTTGTGGTGGTTCTAGGCTACGCCAACAGCTGTGCCAATCCCATCCTGTATGCCTTCCTGTCCGAGAACTTCAAGAAGAGCTTTCAGAATGTTCTCTGCCTTAAGAAGGTGGGTGGGCTGGATGAGATTGAGCGCAGCGATAGCCGGCAGGATAAGTCTCGCATGATAAATGACCCTACGGAGACACAAAGTACTCTGTTGAATGGGGACCTGCAGACCAGCATCTAGAGGAAGGTGATGGGGGCAGGCAGACACACACACACACACACACACACACACACACAAAGAGAGAGAGAGAGAGAGAGAGAGAGAGAGAGANACACACACACACACACACACACACACACAAAGAGAGAGAGAGAGAGAGAGAGAGAGAGAGAGAGATCTACATCTCAACTTACACAAATTGTCTTTCTGAAACTGCAACTGGTCAGTGTTTTATCAACCTCTATGAAGTCACATCAGAGGGGACAATATGCTTGTAAAATATTAAACAAGAAGTTCAAAGAGGAACATTTTGCAATTGAGGGGGACAAAAGTCCAATAGAAATTAAAAATTTAAAGCATCTATCTGCCTTTATTTTCCTCACAAAGCCACGTTAAAAGACATATTATAACACAATCCTGAAGTTGTTTACTCAGTGCTGTATCTTACTTGTCCTGAGTGTATTGACGCTGAGGAAAGGTGGAAAAGATACTAACACCCACTGCACATGGTCCCCTGGGTGACATAAATTTTCCCTGGAGACCCAGGATTATTTACACAAGTTACAGCAGAGGGTGTGTGCCAAGTTTCCACAGATTTTCCGTATTGTGTAGATTTCTTACATTTCTGTATTGTTCCTGTTTTTTCTTGTTTGACTGTAGATAATTATATTGTAAAATGGACAAGGAGACAGTATAAAAAAATGATGCTGCAGAGTCATTTGGTTTTAAGACTGCTTGTAAATGAATAATGCCAGTCACAGACAGTGATGAATGCGAGTCCATTCATTCTTGTGTTTAGTAATAGAGAAGTCTAATTTCATGCGTGAGCAGTATGCAGTTGTATTTATGATAAAAAAAATGTTACCAAATGTAAATGTGAATAGCAATGTTCTATCAGTGTCACACTTGAATATGTAATATTTAGTCTTGTATCATTCTTTGCAGCTGCATTACAGTTACATGCATAATTTATATTTCATTAACGGTTCTGGCTTGATGCACCAAGTCAGTCTCTAACCAAAATGCTGCTAGTGTGTATAGATATTACTAATACTTTTAAAAATGGTTTAAGTATTATAAAGTAATGTCACTGTGAATAGATCACTGCTGGTTAATTCTGTTTTGGTGTCGTTGTATGTCATGGCTTATTAACCATATTTACTATACTGTACATGAAACTATGTTGCTGTCATTATTTTCAGTTGTTACAGAAATTGTAATTGCTGTAATCAAAAATGCTAGACTAAAAAAAAAACATACAGTGTGTAATTTAACAATATTGCAGAGTTGCTCTGAGGAAGCCAGCTCAGATAATATTTGACAAATGATAAGAGTGTTCTCGTTTCTGATCCATCAACCCAAGGCTGTACGATGTGCCAGAGGTCAAAAGTCACCAGGTAAATGACCATGTCCCTGCATTTGGGAGGGATTATGGGAAATTATGTAAAAGCAGTTAAATATTGAAAGCAGTTTAATAAAGAAAGAAAGAAAGAAAGAAAAAGAAAGAAAGAAAGAAAGAAAGAAAGAAAGACAATGGGACACAGTTTTAGCTATCAAACATGTTGGAATATTTTGGACTGGCGCTGGATTTTGAACATAGTTTCACTTTCTCATTTTGTTTCCAGCAGTACAGAAAATCCCTCCATTACTGCTCTCAAAAGCAATGTATGATGACACTGAGTTTTGTTCCCATTTTACTGAGAGACATGAATTTGTGAAGGGCTAGAACACTGATCCCGTAGGGGTTACATGGTGTTCCTTCTTTTATAAACATCATCGCTGTCCTGTGCCACAAGTCTACAGCTCATCCTGACACTAGCTTCCTGTCTAATACCGTAGTTGTTTTATGATCTGTATAAGCTGTTTGACCTTTACCCAAACTGTCCAAGTTCATTCAAACACATTTGCCAAAGCCAGATTATGATTAATGTGCAGTGAAGCCAAGAGGCATTCCTGACTCCATACCTGTGTGTGTGTGTGTGTGTGTGTGTGTTTGCGTGCTTGTTGACATACTGTAGTCATACCCATAGATCTGAACAACTCAGTTTTTCAGTGTCTAGCAAACATACTGTATGTTCGTGTCAGATGTTTGGTTTTTTGTTAATGTATCCACACAACCAATCTTCTTGCTCTAATCCTATTGTGTTATTTTGAACATGTGAATATAACTCGCCGTGTGTTCATTTTGCAAGAAATGAGCCTGCACAGGAGTTAGCACACATGATGAACTCACAGCTATGACTAATGTAATTCCATATCCAATCTCTGTCCCTGTTGCTGAATTTGTAACCTGGTCCATAATGTCATATTTCACAAAACTGCTGCAAGACATTACATCCTTTTATTGACCTACAGTATATTTCCATAGCAACGGTGACCAGGAGTGTTAGTCCCATGGAGACATTCATTAGAAGCATGAATATCAAAAGAGACAAATGTAGGCACTACTGAGATATCTGAAGAAAATAAAGTAAAGGTTTGCGTTTAAGTCACCATTCACTGAGCTGTGAAAGCATGAACCTCATTTACATTTAACCTCATTACAGTCTCAGCCAGATCTTCCCAAACTCTCATTTACATGATTCCTGATTAATGCAGATTGATCATACAGTACATTCTGTTGTACAATACCATCCAGCAATTGTAAAATTTCTGCATATTGTTCTTTATTCAAGCTAAATGTTGTTTATTGTATTTCATTTTAAATTGCTGGATTTCCTGAGACAATATTGGTGGTTTTGTACAGTGTTTTTCCCTTTAGTGTTTTATTTTTGTGAGATTTTACTTTTTAAGCTTGTTTTAATTGTCCAAAGATCTCTATTTTTATTGTGCTTATGAAAAGCTCCTCACTATTGTTAATGTTTTTTGCTCTTTCCGTGTATGTTAATCAGAACTCTGTTCTGTTGAATAACACTCGTGATAAATGGAGCAAATTAAGTAAATGGTTGTGTACAGGTGTGTTGAAACTAATAAAGAATAAATAATGCCACAAGCAAGCCACAAGCAAATTGAGAATTTAATTGGTGTTAAAATAAGTTTAAAAATTGAAGAAAATTATTTTCCAAAAACAATTTAAATCAAAGTTAAAAAGATTTAAGTCTAAATACTGTACGTGAAGCTTGTTATAAAATTATTTTGCACAGTGACGTTCTTTCATGTCATTTTTTTTCTCTCTCTCAATAGTCTATCCATGATTGAAATTCAGCAATTCAAAGCAGAAGATTGGACCCTGCTGTCATTCCCAAATGATTGACAAGTCTATAAGAATTACCACTGGAGTGACTGGACAATTCATTTTTTAAATGTTTTTCAAAGCTGTTAAAGATTTATTCACATCACTAATATTTTTTTTTAACAACTCATCAAAAATGTTTTTTTTTTTTATTTAATAAGTCAAATTTTAAATTATATGTAAATTTACCTGCANATCAAAAATGTTTTTTTTTTTTATTTAATAAGTCAAATTTTAAATTATATGTAAATTTACCTGCAGCTAATCTGGTTAATAAAATAAATAAATAAATAAATAGAATGGGCCTTCAATTTAACATCCTTGCAGAGCTTCACACTGACCCTGGTTTGATTTTTGTTCAGTCCTTGTTGTGCTTCTTGTTTTGACCACATGGTGGTGCCATAATCAAAGACTTTAACTACAGCTGCTCTATGCTCATAAATATAAAACAGACAAGGTGGAAGCCTGAAGGTGACAGTGCATGTTTGCTGCAGGCTTTTACTGATGAAGAATCACTGTGCTCAGTCTAAAGTAGAATTGAAGGTTCTTTTGTCTTTACTGTTCTTTCTATTAAGGGGTTGTAGTGTAGGAATAGTAAAGCAGTAACTCAGGGTTCTTTCCCTAAAGCGCTGTTACTGTCGGTGTAACCAGCTAAGTGTCAAGTGAAGGATGAGACAACACAGTGCAAACACATTCCAGTTTTTTTTTTTTCAGAGTTTAATCACTGAAACAAACATTGAAGCTCTCCTCTTCCTTTACGTTTCAGTTGCATCCCTGAATGTCCTTGGGTGGCTTTTATCTGCTCCACAAAACATCAATGTCTCGGTGCAACCATTCCACAAGTCTGATTTTACTGTGCCAAACACCATTTCCCTCCAGCTGAGGGTTCAAGAGCTTCTGCAGCAGACCAAAAGGATATGCATGGTTTTTTTTTTTTTCAGTTACAGAGCAGCTAAACACCAGGGGTTGTGGTGTTACTTTGATAGGTTAGGGCCTCATCTTACACATGAGCGAGTCTTTATTCAGTTTTTATACATACACCATCAGTGATATTCAAAACAAAACAGACCACAACACCCTGATGTGCATGTGCATGATATAAAGTCTGACTTGACAGCATTCTGATTGAACAGAGCGCTGGGTTTACTGCACTGCAGAGGCAAGACGCACAATGAACCACACTGGTCTCCACCAGCCACACGGTTGCCATGGTGAAGATTAACACTGTCGGATTCAGAGCCAGGCTGTGTTCTCACAGTGTTCGTGTACGTGCAATTTGTTTTTGCCCCGATAATACCTCACACGATCGCCCTCCCAAACCAAAATTACATAACAGAAATCATGACAGGCAGCAGCCCTGAGGTGTCACTGAGGGCTATTTTTCACATGTAAGATCCTAAGAGCCCCGTGGCATGCAGGGTTGTTAAGTGGGCTTCTTCTTTGCACAGAGCATTCAAGGTGATCAAGTAGGCAAGACTGCAGCATTCTCACATACACGAGACCCTATCTGACACTCATGTATGAGTCTTCTCTTCAGAATGCCTAAGAAACCCAAAGCTCACATTCAACATACACTTTAAACAGCAAAGGTGAGCCAATTTAATCATCACCATCATTATACCAACAATTCCACAAGAATGAAAGAATAGTACGACCAAAAACATTTTCAGTACAAGGACAGCGAGGGACACGACTGTACTGAAACAAACAAAAAAAAAAAAAAAAAANAAAAAAAAAAAAAAAAAAGACACTGAAAAGAACAGTTAAAAAAAGACATAAAAAACATCAAAAATCAACGAGTTACTAAAAAAATAGATATTCCCTGCCCTTAACAGACTTAAAAATAAAACAGTCAACACAGTAAATAATGGAACATGAGCACGCTCAGGTCCAAGTCTGTTTAGTTTCCATGGCAGCGCTTACCCAGCAACTGGCAAAGGCAGTGTCTCTAAGCTCTCCCATGATTTCTTTGCTCTTAAAAAATAGATGTATACTAGATTCATACAGTATTTTTCATAACTAAATTCACAAATGATAAGAATCATAACCATACTTTTAAAAATGTTCTTGCAAAGTTCATAATACGATGATTTTATATATATTTGTTTTTTTTTGCGTTCAGTTCCATATGCATATGACAAACTGTCTTCCGTCGTGACTGAGATAAATGCTTGGTCAGTTGAAACGAGAGCACCATGGGAGAGAAATGGAGGGTGGGGGGTGNGGGGGGTCAGAATACTGTAATAAAATTCCAGATGTGCCCAATCACTGACTGTCAGTCATGCTCAGACTCTGCCCTGCAGCAGAAAGGGGGGAAGGGAGAGAGTGAGGAGGTGAGGCCTCTTCCCTCTGCCCAAGCCTGGAACTGACGGTGCCCAACTCTTCCTCCTTCTCTCCTCTTCATTCAGTTTTGTCAAGTAGATGCCATGAAGTAGCTCAGTGCTTTTTTCTTTTGAAAGGTTGCATGATTTCACACGTCTTTGTTTCCTCCCATGTTGGAGGAGCAGACAGGTAGAGAGTTTCAGGTAGGTTTGTGTGTTTGCGTTTCATCCTGTCCGCCAGTCCTTTGACTCTCATGGAAGTGGTGGTTCTTTATGGTCAGTGGTCACACACACACACACTACTCATACTCCAGGAACTGTTTATGGTAGAATAAGAGATACCTAAGGAAAAAAGCAAGACATTAGATTCAGGTTTCACAGTACAGAATACCTTGAAGCATTACTGTTGTTGCCGACTTGTCTTCACTCTTACCCTTCACTATCCAGTACATCCTTAATGCTGGCCTTAGTGATGATGGCGTCATCACATTTGAACCACTGGTCTTTGTGCTGGCGGATGAAGCTGGTGTAATGGCCACTCTCTAACGTGCCTTGGTGGTTCACCACCGCAAACAAAGAATACCTGGAAATAAAAGGCATTAGAAGGGTGAATGGGCCACACAAACCATACTATTCTCTCTTTCAGAAACAACCTATCGGTGGTATATAGAGTATTCCTGGTAAATGTCCTGGAAAATGAAAACTATGTTGCTGCCATAGCAGAAGAAAACCAAGCAGCTTTTAATAGGCTTTGAATTGGTTTCATATGGGAAAGTCGTGAAGCATGCTTCAGGTCATTAGCATGTGCTGTTGCACTAAAATGGAAACAATTATTAAAAAATTAATCATACAGGCCATTTGTACTCTAATGTCAGTGCTACCTGCACCACTGCTGACAGCAGAGCTTTTATAAATCAATATGATGTAATATTTCATGCTCAAACCACTTACTTATTGTCATTGTTTAATACATCAACTGACTGTTGGTACTGCCCATTCATTCTGCTCTCTTTACTGCGGGACACAAGACAGAAAAAAGACAGACATTACCATCTTTATTGCTGCTTACCTGTGTGAACATGCTACAGCATTGCCAAAATCCACTAGGTGGCAGGATTATTTTGTCTATAAAAGCCGATATCTTCCCTGCCTGTATAAGTCAACCTCTCTCTCCCTCTCTCTGTGTTACAGCCAGGGTGGGGCAACACTGTTGCTGCATGCTCTACTGACACTAAAAGGAAACTATAAATCAGATGTGTTTCACAGAATACAGATTTACTGTATGTAGAAGCTATTGTGAGTACAATTGTATAATAATATGTACGTGTGCAAATACTTAAGTGGAAAAGGCTATTACAATAATTCGTGTTTCTATCTGGGTGTTGTAAAATACATTCTGCCTGTATAATACCTCATATCTGAGCTGAGAGCTTTGGGTAGAAAAAAAAACAACAGCGCTAGGGAAGCCTCACCTGGAGGCCATGAAAGGTGTCATGTCCAACTCTAGAGGGAAGGAAACATATGTAGTGATCTTCCTCCGCAGTTTAGCTGAGTGCTCAAAGCGCTGGAGATGGTCAGAGTAAGTTTGACAGGAGAGAGGGGGAAGGGGCAGAAAAACAGCAAGCAAGAGGAAAAAGAAAGCAAAGTGGGGGAGGGGAAAAGGAGAAAAAACATAGTTACAAATAAGATATCATCACCTATTTCATTACCACGTACAAAATACAACATTGCGAGTGAAAAGTGGAATGTTTTCGACCACGTTAGTCACATTTTTACACATATGTAACAAGACAATGACAGGCATGGCTAAGACAATCCTCTTGCTGCCTGTGACTATGAATATCATAAATACATTATATGCTTGCGATACTGTATGATAAATAAAACATACAGTAGATGGATGTACAAGTTATTAAAATCCTACCCCTGTGTGTCCTGGGATGCTGTGAGAAAGGGTTACACAGTAGAAGTCTGAACAACAACTGAACGATAAAATGATTTTAGCAACGAGATTTGAGTATATTTGCTAGTTTGGTGAGACGAGAGGCAAACTGCTGTCTGCATGATAAAATCTGAATGTGCATCGTGGCAATCAAACTCTCAGTCGCTGACATATAATGTAGCAGGAGGTGACTGGCAGCATGTTGTAACTGGCTGACTCACTTTGAGATGGAAACATGCTACGATGGGTAGCTTCTTCATTGTCAGCTGTTTGGTAGACTCCTGGTAACTATGGCAACCACCGCACTTGATTTTGGCACTGCTTCCTAAATGCTCCGGCCGGGTAAACCTGCAGAGCAAAGAATGGAATGAAAAGACAACTGAGAGAGGATGCGTGGATCAGATATATCAGTATCAGCATGTATGGTGGCCAAATGAAACTGAGTATAAAAATGTTTTCCAGGCTGGATTTTTGTGTAATAATCTTTGTTTTTCTTGATTCAAGGTTAATAGTGTTTTTTTTTTTTTTTTTTTTTTTNTTTTTTTTTTTTTTTTTTTGTTCATTTGTATTTTCAGTATTTAGCAACGAATGTAATTTCCAGTCACATTAACCCTTCAAAATTTACTGTTGCCTTATATTTACAGAAACTGTAATATTTCATAGTTAAATTTATTGTCCCACTCTAAAATGTCTTAGTATTTTTCATACTTCTTAAATAACTGAAATAAAGGTATTCTTGCTCACTTGTATTGTGTTTTTTGTATGCACGTATATACGTAAAAACAAATATCGGGTGAAAAATCTGTATTTGATTTATTTTCACTCTCAAAATTCAATATTGACCACAAAAATCCACTATCGCTAGTAGGGAACGTGGTTTATGGTTATGTCCCACCAGCCCCTTGAGCGTTCCTTTTGAACCCTCCCACACCTCTCAGTCTGAGCTCTGGCACGAGCATATCTGAACATGCATGAGAATCTGTGCATCTGACTACAGTTTAAGTGTGTGCTTATTGAGTTTTGGTGCAGTCTGCCCAACCCAGAGCCCTGCTGGTAATGCCATTGCCTCAGTCACCACGGCAACAGCGCCAACCAGTTCTGTACCTTTAAGAGACTTGCTGCAGCAACTAGGGGTGTGTGTGAAGAGCTGCGGTAAAAAAAATAAAGTCAGAAGGAAAGAAAGCGTGAGGAGGAGGGGGAGGATGAGATGAATGAGAGGTAGAGTGAGGGCACAGGGGAAAAGGAATTAGGTGGAGAGGGGAGGGAATGAAATAAGATAAGGAGGAGAGGAAAAGAAATTGCAAATATAAAGAGGCATAGGAGGTCACACCTGTTCTGCCATCATGGAGATGGCAGAAGATGAGATTCAGGGATAATAGGGTTGTTGTGGGTGAGCAGACACCATATGAGACACCTTGTAAGGGTGGAAGAATGAATTAAATTTATTTGGCTGCAAGTGTAGATGTTTGATTTCCATGATGTTGGAAAGGTGAAGAGAAAGATACAGGAAAGCTTGAAAATATAGGTCTACTAAATGAAGATGAGAGGTTTCTAACTAGTAGTGCTACTGTGCTTAAGTACAGAGGAGCAGTCATACACACATCAAAAGCAGCTTGGAAGACATTTAAGGACTTATCTAAAAGGCTTCATGATCTGGATGACTAAGAAAGTTCAGACACAATACAGCAATGTTCTGTAGAAATATGGGCTTTTCGATATTAGAAAACCAGAGACAGACAAGGCAGGGACAAGCTGAGAATGAAGGTGTACCTGCGTAGGCAGTCTGTGAGTGTGGTGGACCCTGTCAGGTGACTCTCTCCGTTCACTGTGCTGCCATCCCCTCCAGGGCTGAGGGGCCAGAAAGGCGTGGATGAGCCAGGCAGGTCTAGACTGATATCCCAGAATGGATCTATTGTCGTGGAAACCCCACTAGAGGAGAAAAAGAGTAAGAGTAAATTTATACAGTTAAGTACGTTGGGGTGTAGGGTTGTGTATCACGTATTTGTGGTCATGATGAAAAGATGATGCTAGAGATGGCAATACTTAAAATTTGCATATGCTCTGCAGATTCTGATCATGTTAATTTTAAACATGCTGACAGATTGGCAGTGTTTGTGCATAATATATCCCCACTGTTCATCCTGTTCAATTTACAATTCAATGAAATGTTACATCAGAGAAAATTAGCTTTGCGCAAGGAGGTAGTATTGTTGCATTTTGATGATCTTATGAATCGAAGAAACTGCATTCAATAAAAAATTCAAACTTCTCATGTAGAATGCAAACTATATAAAAAACATGTAGTCACAAGAGGTGGATTTCATCCAATCCTAAGGTCTCAATTCCACATTACTGTATAAGTTCCATCTCTCCCTGCTCTCCTCGCATCTGATGGGCTAAATCAGGTGTGTTTAGCCAACCTGGGTCAGGTAAACACCAACTCTTGATCATGTGAACATACCTGATTTAGCTACTCAGTGTGGATAGGGAAAATATAGAAAATGGGCAGTTCTGAGAGACCTCGGGACTGGATAAGTCATGATGCTGTAGTTCCTGGTCATACCAGCAGGTGGCTACTATAGCAAGTGGTCAGCCAGTTGTGACAGTCAGAGAACCAACCCTGCAGTATCATCTGTATCAAACGTAATCCTAGGTACCTTTTTTTTTTTTTTTTTTTANTTTTTTTTTTTTTTTTTTAATCTTGGGGAATACATTCTCTCTTGAGGCTTTACTCACAGGTGACCTATGGTCACCGTGACTACAGGTTTTATGACTATGAAGTGGTTCAAGCTAAGGTCAGAATAACATAAGGTAGCATTAACTAAACTATTAATACAGGCTGTCATAACAGCTAAAAGGGCTAGCTACAGTCACGCTTTACTATGGAGGTAACGTCAAGCCAGGCTTGGCTGCCTGGTAGTCTGGGTGAGATGCTTTGCAGTTCAATGCAGCATGTGTGTGTGTGTGTGTTAATGTGACAGGACAGCTCTAGAGGGCAGGCAGCACTTAGGTTGTGTTGCTGTCTACACAACCCCCATACAAAAGCTCTGCAGGGACCATGCCTTTAAATAAGAGCAGTGAAGAGATGAAGACACAACCAGTGGTTCACCAGCTCTTGGAGGAAGGGTGGTGTCCACGTCAATTAGCCAACAACAGTTCCATGAGAGGGCACTTAGAGTGGTGAGAGGTGACAACAGTACTGGAGGACAATAGGGAGTGATGGGATGATGGATGAGTACATGAAGGAATACAGGGAAGTGAGGTATAAGAAGTGCTGTGATGCTCTGTCAAGCAAGACAGTAAATATCTCTCTGGGGACTTTATTTTCAGTATTTTCTGGCTTGCCATTTTGCACTTTCAGTAAACACAAACGCACCCTTAAACACACAGACAGAAAGCACTTACTGGCAAACTTGACAGGTAACATCTGATTGCAGTCCCCCAGTGAAGATTTGGTCAATGATGCAGTTACAGTGGTTTGGATTGTTCGCTTTTTTCCCATTGTCATCTCCTGGGAATCACAAGACAGAAGATATAAATACACACAGATAACATCTTTAGCACCTCTGAAGGACTCTGTCACCCTCTTTCTCACTTTCCCGTTCCCCTGCAGCGGAGCCTGTCTGCCACTTCCTCAACTCCCTGGATTCTCTACAGCCAATCACTGCGAGCCTTACTGCAGGGTCTGTGGGTGAGTCAGCCTGTCGTTGCACTGCAGCAAAGCCTATTGACATTCCTCACACTGCTTGCTTGCTGTCCCCTTGGTAGACCACATTATCAGTCTCCTTTGGTATGTTTCCAGTGAAGTGAGGCACTGTGTGTTTGTGGGGAGATCTAAGATATAACTTCACATGCTGGATGGGAGACAGTAGGTGGCACAGTCCCAGGCACATTCCTCTCAATCCCTGAACTGACGCTCCTCTTTGCTGCATTTCTGATTAGGGTAGACTTGAATGAGCAGAAATCTTACGGCTAGGGTGACAGAAGGAATTCTAAAAATACACATGCGAAACACATCTAGAGTTTTCAAACGGAGCATCTGAGCACCATCTCCTGTGCTTTTTGATCCTATATGTACAAATGTTCTCTGTAAATGGGACAATGTTTTGAATGTTTCAGTTAAACGGTGAGGTGGAGCTTACGGATGGTGTCCCCTTTGCAGTGCCTGTGTAGTACATCCAATGCTGCAATGAGGAACTCATGGGCGTCTTGTTGCTCGTAGCCTGCAAGGTGGCGTGCGTGTGTCCACACCAGGTGCAGCAGCCGGAAGGGAATGTGGGGCGAGCGATGGCCAGAGTAGAACTGGAGACGAGGGAAGAAGAATGGGAGCGGTGGTGTTGGTGCAGAGGAAAAGTGGGGAAAGAGGGTGGTTAGCCTATTTTTTCAGGTGTTACTGGGTGCATTATTTTTTTATCACCTCTTTTCCAGACTTGAAGCTAGAATGTTTCTTCTTGCTCATTCATTATTCATTGCCGAACCACAACACAGATCTTCTCAGATGGGGGTGGGGTGGNCTTTTTTTTTTTTTTTCCTCCACACACCTCATCAGATTTCAATGTATTCCACCACATATAACCTAACAGCACCAGCTCTAGTGACAGCACATCCAAGGAGAGGGGAGGTGTGAGATGCAAGGGAAGGAAGACAAAGTGGTTGTAGAACAGCAGCAATTTGACCAAGAACATCCTTCTGTAGCCTTTGGGTTGCCATGGGGTAAGTGGCAATCCAGGTCAGGGTCAGAAGATGTGGGGGAGAAAAGTAATGGAGCTGAGCTGAGTAAAGAGCTGTCAGGGTACAAACTACAATGAAGTACCAACCAGGGCCCATCAATGCCAGAGAGGGCTCTCATTTCTCTTAGGTGGGTGCTGGCATATGGATGTCTCACACGCCTTGCTTTAATCTCCACAGCTCTCTGTGAACCGTAAGAGGGAAAAACATGCCATGCTAACATCTGTTTAGTCTCACAGACTCTGCTCCTCTTCAGCAGCCTGAAGATGGTTGACAAAAGTCACTATTAGAGGAGGAGGAGGGGAAAGATGTTGAGAGATGGAAGTAACAAGGCAGTTTGAACATGGAACCTAGTGAGTTGGGGACAGGGCAAGAAATAGTAATGCCAACAATGTAATGTGTGTAAGGGATTGCTTGAATAGATTCTGCTGTATTGTTAGATGACTTAGAAGACTTTTTTTTTTGTCTCAGACAGATGAATACTCAATGACTACCTCCCCAGAAGATGAAGGTGAACGATTACCTCCTTGGTGTTTTATGCAGCTGAACCATTCAGCCGACTGAAATGGGGCAGGACTGTATGTGTGTACAGGACTGTATGGGGGTGATCGCTGATGACGCAACCCATTATAGCACCACTTGCCATCTGTGGACCCATATATACTGGGAAGTGAGCGGGTGTAAGAAAAAGCAAGGCAGTGTGGGAGCCAACAGGCACCTAGGCAGCCGTTACATAACTCAGGGACACTAAGTTTGTTACATGCAAAAGGCTTTACTGAGGAGAGATGGGATGAGAAGCATACAGAGATGAAACCATTTAAGTATAGTAATATACTGTATATATATATCTGTATATATACATATATCTATATATCTATATATACACACACAGACCAATGTTGCATCAAACAGCTAAATGGCCGTGGAATACAATTTGCTCTGAGTGATCAGGTTCAATAAAGGTGTAATTACTGCATTCTACTTATTCATTTGAAAAGAGCTCTGTTCATTCCTTTCAGGCAGGATTTTTTTTTTCTTATCCGTGACTCAGCCTTCTGCGGTGGCTTACACTTTGAAAGAAAAGTCTGCATTATGCTGATTAAAAACTTAAATTGTGCCTTAGTTTGAACCAAATCACATGCGCTTCTTATTTTGTGGGATTACACAAAGCTTTTTTTTACGAGCTCACACATGCATACACAACTTGGGCATCATACCTCCTGAAAAAGCTGCGACATCTCACAAACCAGACAGGAGTTTGATTGCATCTCGCACTTGTGTCTGTCAGAGAGAAAGAAGTCTCGCAGCAGCGGTGTGTGTGTTAGGGCCTGAACAATGCAGTTCATGAAACATGTGTTGCCCAGGTTTATTAACCCTCGTAAACCTGCGGAACAAGAAGAAAGAAAGAGTTATGAGAACAGGTCTAAAATAATAAACATTAAAGTGCTTCATGATTCATACTGCTGACTGTGTGAGGAATCTGAATCAGAAAATGTGATGGTACTTTTAGCTGTTGTCAATTTTCCTATTAGTAATCAACAAAATCACAGAGAGCCACATATCTTCTCTGGGTCCCAGTTCTGTATGGATAATTTGGCCTTCTCTGACTGCATTTGAATACGTACATCTCAATAAATGTAAACACCGCAGGCATTTGCAGATTTAGATACACACACACACACACACACACACACACACACACACACACTATGCTGTTGGGTCAGGTCTGCCAGCAACACTGCAGACATCAAAACTGTGAATGGATACGATAATTGGACAGAAAGAGAGAGAGGAAGGCTAAAGTCCCCCATTGAGAGCCAGGGGAACAGGTGCAACCCAGCGAGGTCCTGGGTCTTATCCAATGGGGGGAAGCTTTGGTTCTGGAAAAAGCACTTCACGCAGGCATAAACACTTAAAAGTAGTCCTGGTGTGCACACAAAACACATTTTGCTGCCCAATCAGGGCTTTTACAGATATAGGGGAGAGATGGAAAAGTAAAAATGGACAGTAGAAACAATATACACGTACAAAATAAGAATAAAGGTTAAAAAAAAAAAAAAAAAAAATCAATACAACAGACCGCTGACAAAATACAAAACAAAATCTCAGTGAGACAGATACAAATATGTAACTGCTGTGGTGCGTATCTATCAGAAATAAACAATTTGATTGGACTCTTCCACTGCAATGTTTGTGGGTCTGCCCAAGTCCCATTGACCTCGGGTACCACACTTAAATGCATGAACGACCTCAGGTATACTTGGAACTGATATGTGCCTGCGCAAATACAAACAGCTAGAAAAAACCCCAGAACACAGACTGTCTCGGGATGAAAAACTACTGCCCACCTATGGTACAGTTTGTAGTAATTTTCCTCCGCTTTGGATTGTGCCGTAATAATTCTAGCTCCCTCTTTGTAGGCTCCCATGTTGTGTATTTCTCACCTATGCCTGTGAACACAAAGAAACACAAATGTGACTTTATTGACATACCCCATAGTCTTGTTAAAATAGCTGCATTACTCTGATGGAACACAAAATGTTATACCTTGAAATTTCCAGGCTTTCCTCTGTTCCTCTTTGGCAATCTGCTCCATCTCTTTATCGTATATGTAGTCTTGACACACAAAGCAATATATTCCACCGTATAATAAGTCTATCGCTGAAACGGGAGGTAGAGAAAGAGGGAGGGGAGAAAAGGAGAATGCACCATAATTACACATGGAGTTTTCCAGCACAACAATACACCTTGGGTTTCATTTTCGGTTCAATCTCAATGGTTCAGCTCATGACAAGAGATTCTCTACTATCTACTCGCTGCTCTGACTTTTTTTTTTTTGCGTTATACTGAACAGTTATAAGATATCCAAGGAGATCAGTGGTGCAATATGTATATTTTCTCTCCTTCACTCCACTTCTGCCATCAACTAACATCACCCTTTTCCATTCTCAAATTCTGCAGCAATGACACCTTGGTTCTGTTGCCGTGACAACCTATTTTTAGCTTAACTGTACAATTGTCTGTTTTTGGTGCTACCCACACCGAGAAGGTGCAGTAACACATCATACAGAAAATCTGAATGGCTTATGTGATTTTGCAGCTACTCTGTCATGAGTCTGTGTGAGAAATGGAAGATGCAACTCAATGAGTCATCCAGGAAAGATTTAACTATTAATTAACCAGTTTTAGAAAATGCTGTTTTTTTCATGCCATTTGTCTCTTTATTGGCAAATCACGACGACATGACGATGTTAGGTAATAGTGTGGGAAATGCTGTAGAGAATACTCTTCTGTGGCCAAGAATAACCAGTTAAGAGAAAATAATGAGAGGAGAAAGATGCAGGCTGTGACAACTGCACATGAACAGAGAGGAATCCATAAGTCAGATTCACTTAAATGAAGAGGACGATGGGGAACATGAGAACGTGAACATAAGAACACGAGAAGACGCAGAGGTGAAAGGAGTCCAGGGAATTGAGATAACTAGGAAAAGAAGGGAAAGAAGATGTGAAAGGATTCCAGACAAGGGAGGTTGCTGTTTGCTGTCTTGTGGTGTAGCAGGCTGGGGAGCTTGGATTAATTTGTTTAAGTGCAGAGGAACAGGGTGTCAGTGCCAGGGAAGCTCCTGTGGAAAGCCCAAAGCTAATTAACACATAGAATCCTGTGTCACGAGTGTGTGTATTGTAAAATATAAGTACTAGACTTGTGAAAGGGCTCGCCACATGAGGAAGCAAGAGCCTTAGACACGTTTGCAACAAATTGATAAAATGCTTAAAACCCATTAAAACTATTCAAAGTGATTCCAGGCAACCATTCTGTTGATTCGCATGTATCCATATTTGGTAATCCTCATCAGGACAATATCAGGTTCTTGTTCATTAATCCCATTGTTTTACTTTGTAGACTTGGCACATCAGGATGAAAACCAGTTTTCTGTTAGCTGTGGATTAGCAATGTCTACCCCTCCCTTACCACTGAAATCAAGGGGAAAGCAGCTTAAACCCATGACATTTGATTGGCTAAGGAGCTCCCACCAGAGTGGCGATGTGCTCTGGTTAGACTGAGATTTCACTCCGTTTGCTCAGAGGAGGCGGCGGCTGCCCAAAGCAATCCTGTAATCTGTTACTGGTAATGACTGATACTGCAGTGGGCCACAGGGGTGCATGCCAATGTGAAGAGTGCGAGATGGAATGGAGCCCAATTGAATCTACCTTAAAAGTAGAGCTGGGGAATATAACAATGCTATCATTAGTTTATCATTAACTGTATTGTGATTAAAGAAGCTGATGAAAATATTCTGACCAGATCTGTCTACTTACAGAATAAACCCCTTTTAATAGATGCTATGGGATACTTTACAGTTGGGCTGACTGCGTATACTGACCTGCTGATATTCCTACGTTTGCATATTCTAAGATTTCTGCGGGTGCTGCAAGAGTGACTTACCTAGATTGTGTCTCTTGTTTTTTGCGTGCTCGTGGATGTGTTTCTTCGTAAAACAGCCGAAAAAGACACAGTAGAGACACGAGTGGAGCCGGTTCAGGTGGGCACCACACATGTGACAGATACACGACTTGGCCTGCAGAGATAAAGCCGGAGGAAGAGAGTTGGGGTGGGGGGNGGGGGAGACAATCAGTATGGTGAGAAAATCTGCTGCAGTAGGACAGATCCCTGAGCAATAAGAGCTGTAGATTGACAGAAGTGGACAGAAGGGAACTCCCTGCCTGCTGAACCAGACATCCATCTTCCAGTCAGTCACAGTCAAAGCACTTCATACAACATGGTGCTCGATTTGATTTAATACGAAGACAAAATAAAGATTACCGGGTCTGTTAACAAATCCCATTCAGCTGAATAACAGCATATCCCCAGTTTGCATCTATCACTCTAACACGTGCGAGCATGATATGATTTAATGCATGGTGGGCACTCTCGTGGAATTAGGAAGAGTGTGACTGAAACGCTGTGACAGTGGCTGGAGTGTGTGTGTAATTGATTTAATTATAGCACCCAGAGGTGACCGCAGATTTTGTGCATTAGAATATTTCTTGCAACTTTGGCAAAGGTACTAAAATGAGCTCTAGACAGGCTGCACAGGACGGCAAGATGTGAATGGAGAGAAGCAGAGCACAGCAGAGACGTATGTACGGAACACATTATGCATCAAGGTTTGTATATAGAAGTGATAAACAATATGTTGGGAGTGGTAGACATTGAGCGCTCATAACTGAGTATGTGAACGAGAACAAAGAGGGTCATGCAAAGTACAGTAGACAGACAAGTGGAGACATCTCTAAAAAGAAGAAGGGTGGCGGCGAATACTGTGGCATTACGGGAGAGAAATGAGATACAGCTGCTCTGTGTGCGCGTGTGTGTGTGTTTCGGTATATATCTGACTCTATGTAATAACTGTTTTACAATGGCTGGAAAGAAGGTCTTTAAGGGCTTTTACTTTTAACACACAAACCCAATTGGCTTGTAGCAGCTTGTCTCTGTAAAAGCATCCAACAAACACTGGAGCTGATGAAAGCAGCAGCACAGACAAACAGGCAGCCAGGATGTCTGCTGCGACGGCTGAAGATGCACAGCGGCCAGCCTTAATTACTGTGGAGCATTGTGAGGAGAAACTGTCCGATGACTGTGATAGACGCAAACACAGAAAATCTCAGCAGCTCCACAGGCAGATGAACGAGATACTGATGTGATACCCAGTAACGGTATCTGAAGCTGTGGCTGAGATTTACGGATGAGGTATTATTAATGATTAAATAACAGACTTTTTTTTTTTTTTTTTTTTTTAAGTAACAAAATAAAAATCACTTGGTAAGTTTTTGATAACGATGACCTGAATTCCACTGCTTTCTACAAGCCTTTAATCGAGCAAGTGGGTGTGTGTGTGTGCTTGCATGTGCTTGGGCTGAAAGGTGTTGGCACATGGAGCAGAATTAAAACACATAAAAACTGTGGATACAATATAATTCTGAAAAGTATAGTTTGAACATTTTCCTGCCATTAAAAAAAAACAAAACAAAAAAAAAAAACCCTCACAGCTCCTCAAGAACAATGCAGAGTTGTGCAACTGTTGTTGTGCATGTTAGCACGTTAGCTTTGTCCGTGTTTGCAAAGCTTAAAGGACCATACTGATGATTTCACATGCTGAATAAGCCGAATAAATACTCCCCATATACACGTTACATTACTGACAACCAATTTCCAAACCATAAAACTGTATTTTAGTGTTCATGTTATTTTGCCAAATCCCTGAATCTTTCAAAATCAAATCTTCAGGTGATATACCCATCTTAAAATTCAAAGTTTCACCTGCTAATACTTACGTCCAAATGATGAAGGGATGGTCTTAGTTAATTTCTCAGTAAAAGCTGTCTTCTCCTAAATCCCCTTGCAGAGATAAACATTTTTCTTCCATACAGCTCCATGTTGGACCGGTTAAATAAAGTTACCTCTACAGAAATGTTTTATAGATGTCATATTAGCTGTGATGGATTACTCATTTGAAGCATATTTCAAGTTTCTACAGCGTGATTTTAACAGAGTACTGGTAACAACGAAACTAAAACAAAGACTGTATCAAAACAGCAGACAAGTGGAGACATCTCTTAAGGCAAAAGGCACCCATTAAAAATTGTGATGTATCCTCCTTCAACCAGCTAAATATGTCCATATAGAAAGAATATCAACATTTTCAGTGTGCACAAATTAAATACACACTGATGGGGGAAGAATCCACAATTAATAATATAATTTAAATGTAAGTTATAGCCAAGTGTTTTTAAACTGATGATTAAATCAAAATCTTTTTTGTAATTTACCTTTTAATGTTCCATTTCTGTAATTATTTCTTAAAACCAGGTAGTTTTATACTGTATATCACATATCATATTATAGGGAATTTCATAACATGGAAATGTTTTCAGCCATATTGCCCAGCACTACGAGGAATACCCATAATACTACAGATTGTACACTAAAATGGCTATTGCATCCTTTCAGCAAATGCACTCAGCAAAGGCCATTTCCTTGCCCAGATGGGTCTGTCGGTAATGTATAAGTACAGCTGAAATTAGTCGCCGTGCCTCCTCTGACAGGGAGAAATTGAATAACAGTAGAGGTGGAAAAAGAGGAAAGACAGAATGGTCTAATCAAAGTCTATTAGAGTGCAGGCCTGTTGTGATGAGTCACCCACTGAATAGAGAGAGAGAAAGAGAGAGAAAGAGAGAGAGAGAGAGAGAGAGAGAGAGAGAGAGAGAGAGAGAGAGAGNAGAGAGAGAGAGAGAGGAGTTGTGAACCAAAGGTGAAGAGACATAAAATTGGAATAAACACCAGCTGACTGGATGTAGCCATTTTTACTGGCACTGGGTGAAACTAGCTTATACAACAGATGTGAACAGGCACACACACCTCCACGCCTAAATTAAGAAATCTGACATAAACCCAGCACTGCTGGGTTTATGTCAGATGTTGTCTGCCTACTGCTATCTGTTGACTAAGAATACAATAGTAGAACCTGACACCATTTGGACAACATGTAAGCTTATTGTTGCAGCAAAATAAAAGGGTGAACCAGTCAGTTTCACTTCTGTCTCTTGGGATGAACATAGCACAGAATTAGCCGGGAACACAAAGAAACATGTCACAAGTTTGGGTATGGCACCCAGAGAGACTCAATAGAAACGGATTTGCCCACATCAAAGAGATCTATTTCCATTTTTGTATTATTTTTATCTAAAAAAAAAAAAAACCAAAAAACTGATGCGTATTTGTGACAGACTGTCATTTCAGAAGTTGATTAAAAACATCCAATTTGGCTGTTGCATGTGTGTAAATTTCATAAAAGAAAGTTTCCTCTGCCCTGAAGAAGTCTGTAGTCAAAAAATAAATAAAAAGACATAATTGCTTTGTATGTGTTAACAGTTTTACTACTGACATTGTAGTGATTTTCACTATAAATCAAAAAGTCAATTCTAATTTCTGTTTTTCATTTGAATTTCTGCATCCTGTCTGCTTTCAATGAGCCGTGAGGAGACAGTGCACGATGCAAGCTGGTCACTGAAAAGCAGTGTGCTGATGAGCTGTGGTGTCTTGAAATTAAATCTAACAGACAAAAGCAGACATGGGTTTTTTGTAAAAAAAAAAAAAAAAAAAAAAAAAGGATGCTGTGACTATTTAGCCTCTTTAACTTTTCTTTGAAAATGGCTACTGCTGAAATGATTAATCAAGCAATTCACTGACAGAAAATTAGTCAACTATCAAAATGAAGGTTCCTCAAGTCTGAGTGGGTTTCATCTGAGTGTTCTGTTTTCTTCCAACAGCCCAGACATGCATTAATTTGGTAAATTGCCTATAGGGTTAGTGAGTGACTGTGTGTATATGTTCAGGGGTATATCCTGCCTCTCACCCACCAGCAAGCGCAGGGATATGCTACAGCCCCTTGTGACCTTGAACAGGACAAATGGGTACTGAGAATGATGGATGGATGGTTAACATTAGCATACTTCTCTTTGCTTCACATCAGGAAATGAATACATCAGGGTTTCTGGGCTGCAGATAAGACAAAAAAATAAATCTTGAGAAATAACACTGAGATCTGATAACGTGTGATGGGCATTTGTCACCACTCTTGATATTTTATAAACTAAACAAATAATTACGGAAAAAAAAAAACATTCAGACAATGAAAATAATCAATAGTTAGTGGAAAATAATTAGTGGCGCCTGATTTTTAATTCCACTCGTGTCTGTAACTAGAACAGTTATATTATATTAGCTATGCCATCCTTTAGTTCCTCTTGAGATGATATTTCCTAAAGCATGTCCCATTTTCAATAAAACAGATCATTTTGTGACCTAAACTAATCTCTGTAGTTTCTGCCAGTTCCATGAAGAACTTGCTTTCATTGTGGAGCATTACCAACACACACACACACACACACACACACACACACACACACACACACACACACACACACACACACAGGAATGGGTATTAAAATCCAGAGACAGGTCTGTGTTTTGGCTTTGGCTTTTTGCACTTGGATTGTGATGATGATGCAGTAGAGGGAATATTCATGTTTGCAGTCACTAAGCTGTGCTTTCATTCAAAGTGGCCCATGAGCCAGCTAACTTTGAACAAGTGTATGAGAGAAGCAGCAGCACAGCGTAGCATGAAAGTGTTGGCTGCTCGCATAGCTGCGACCTGACTGACATTTACATGCTTTAACTTAAGGAAACATAAAAAAAAATAATAATAATAATCTTGTTCGTATTACTGGAGAGAAGCGGAAGTATGAAACCCAATGTGCGCTCCCAAAAGAGATCAGCAGACCTTGTGCTGCTGAGCTCTGATTGGCCAACAATGCGCCACAATTCAAAATGCTGTTGCCTCTCTTCGCCTATTCTACCTATGAAGCAGAGATGCTGCTCCTGCATTGCACCACAACTCCAAATCAAAAACAAGAAGCCGTGCCAATGCCACACCACACCCTGCCCTCCTCCTCACCCCCCCGNCGTCAGCCCCCACGCCTCTTTTGCAGGCAGAAAATCTATCTCTGCTGCTCCAAACCCCCACCTCACCCCACCCTCCACATCCCCAGCTGCTCTGCTCTCTCTCACCGTGGTTCACAGGCTGTCTATTCCTCAGTGTCAGCAGTCCTGCGTCTCTCCGCCCAGAGCTTTTAATGTTCTATTAGATCAGCTATTGATCAGCTGCTGGCTCAGATGACTGGAACAAGTGTCAGACAGGTAGCAAGCTCACTTCTGTGCTGCACTCGGCTGCGTCTCCCATCTGGCCTGCGCTCTTTCAGACGGGCTAGGCTGTGGTCCATGTCTGTGGAAATGACCCACTAATGTACACAGCTGTTGATGGATCCAAGAAAAGAGTGAGGAAGGCATTAGCTGGATTATAGATCTCCAATATGACTGCCCACCGAGGATCAGATAGCATTACATGCTTGGTGGGTCCACTGAGTCTGTGAATGGCCATTGGATATCTATGACTTCAGCTCCCATGTTTATGAATCCTGTCTTTTTTTTTTTTATGTTCTTGATCTAGCTGCATAGCACATATTTACCTCAACGTCTCTAACTCCTCCTGCATTCTCTCACTCTGCCTTCATTATTCCTCCCTCAGCATTTAGACTAATGCATTCATGTATTCAAATAGAGTCAGTAATGTAATGAGCTGTAACTGAGGAGGAGAGAGAATGACGATGATGATGCGGACAAAGGTCTGGCTCCACTGAGCACGCTCCAGCTGCTGCAAAGGACATAACAGTGAGTGGAGGGGAGAGAGAGTCAATACAGCATCGACCACTGGTGACTCACACACACTTTACAAGCCTGCACATTTCTCCACACACACATGCACACACAATCAACAAAGTTAACAGTGGCTGACGTGCATATTATGGGCTATAAATTAGCACGCAAAAATATATACAATCATTCCAGTGACGCACACAGAGACACATACTGTACACTGTCCTCTGATTCTATATTTAATATGAACAAGCCTCAGAAGGCTGGAGAAAGGAAAGAGGCTGATGGTGATGCTGCTGACTGACCCCGTGGGGCTGCAGCCTGAAAGGGCCTTGGTAGAATGGCCTTTTAACACACCCCTCACACACACAACAATGCCCGGTCTGCAACACGGAGCCTTACTGAGCAGCCCTAGAGACCCACAACACGAATCTTACTCTACTCTTTTCCGTTCTGTCCTCGATCACAATCGCTAACAACCTCCGCTGACAAAGACATACCGTCTCTGCACCAGGCTGCATCTGTGCCTCATCCCAATGAATCTGGGTGGAGGGAGAGATGAGCAATTGTGAAGCATGCAGTTTGGCCCCATACTGTCAGACAGTGCTTTAAGGACATCACAGCAACACCCTGAGCTCTAGACTATGGAATGGAGCCAGTTGCAGTCTTAAGGAGAAGCAGAAAAACAGAATAGAATAGGTGGATGGAAATGAGCATAGATAATTATGTTGGAGTAAGCTGTTCTGCTCAATGTTCCTTGGGTGTTTGTGCAGGTTGTGTAGGTTTGCTGTAATAACAGATTGTTTACAGCACATGTGATTTCATCTAGATACAAGATAGGTGTCTAGAGGTGTGTGCATGTGTGACTCTGAGTAAAGGCAGTGGGTTTGGGACAGTCCAGCTGTGATTGTTCTTGACTGTCAGAGATTGCAGGGTCTGAGTTGAAAAAGAAGAAGCTGCCATTGGAATAGCTACTAAAAATGATAAAAAATAAAAAAGGTTTTCAACAATTGACAAAACCGTGCAACCACAGATAGCTCTAGCTAGCTGTTCATGCGCTATACATGCATTCAGAGGGTTTTCGAGTACAAAACACACCAAACGCACACATGCTCGGAAAGCTGCAGTGCCTGCCTGATAAAAGAGTGAGGAAGTCGCTATCGCACAAGAGCGCCAAACCCACATTTATCCAATTCGCCAGTGGGCAGACTGAAGGCACACAAAACGAGACAAAGGCTGCAAAAACACCAATCAAAAACAGACAAACAAACATGTATGACGGGAGGGCAGAGGCGTGCAGACAGCAGCACATTTGTGTTTGTCTGCTCAGATGGTTAGCAGTCGAGCTCCAGCCTAACAATAGCACACACCATCATTCATCAAACCTCGCAGCTACCAGATGCCCTGAACCAAACCAGTCCGACGAAAGAACACACACAAACACACACACACAATGAAGTGGAGTGCTCATCTGACTGACACAAAGAACAAAGAATCTAAATGGTTCCCTTTAGAGTCAAATCTCATCAGATCACAAGCTGGGCTCCAATTTGTCCCCGTGGCACTATTCAGGGTCCACAGAGCCTCAAACAGGAACAAATTACCTCCAGGAAAATCTATAAGCACTACCTTCAGATGAGCTGCTCAGAGGTGCTATTAATGCACTAAAGGGTCTCTTAAAGTGAGCATATACAGACCAGACTGAGGCCTAGTAATGAATTCTCTTGCTTGGTTCTAATGCCATAATTCTTTATTTTTTTCTTTGTAAGGACAGAGCACCATTTCCAGATAATATGCCCAGTTTGGAGCAAGGCTGTCACAGGAGTCCAAGGTTTTAACAATAGGGAATAAATGAGTGTCCACACCAGAAAAGATTGATTGCCTCTTGGTTTTGGGCTTGGCTGGCCCCTGGAGAGTGACTGACAGCTCATTAGCCAGATGGTGGTACTAAGGGAGGGGTGGAAGCTTCCTCTTTGGCTGGCTCAGGCAGTGACCACCGCGCTTTGTAGCTGTGATGTCTTTCGAGTGTGCATTGGACAATCAAGTGAGAAGTCCCACTGCAAACTGATGGGCTGGAAGAGAGAGGATCAGTGTGAAAGAGAGAGATGGATGAGGGATCAATCGACAGCGAGCTCGTCTGGCGAAGAAAGGCTCAGAGCACAACTGGACACTGCTCGTGCAAAGGTGATTTTAATCAGAACTTTAATTTATGCTCCCCCGCAGTCACAGACACTCAGATTTCCACCCAAGCTTCAAATAATGAACCCACATTAAGCCCACAAAAGACCTCAAAACCAAACAAAACATACATCAAATAAGCTTGCGTGTCAAAAAGTATATGTAGAAATAGAAGAACTCCACCAAAACAAAGCCACTTTTTTTTTCAATCTTGTCCATAACATTTCCACGAGGCTTGTCCCCATGATGCTCTTAAGGCAAAGTTTATAAGCTTAATGCAGTGTCTTCCCTATTTCGTTTAACCCCAACATCACTTCTACACCTATATCAATGACTAATCTATTTGACCAGGATTGCTCCCTAGTGGAAGATTTCTAAAGCACAGTTATAGACCGAGCTCTCATCCAGACTACTTCCTCTCCTTTTTTTGGCCCTCTGATTCAAAACAGCAGGAATGATGAAAGCTCTGTAGCTCCACACACCCTGCACAGCCAATGCAATTGAAAATGTCAAGCATTACAACGCCATGTTATTGAATACAAAATGTAGCCTGGAACAAGTAGGTTCATCCCCAAACTACTGAGCATTCCCAATATATGAGACGTGTGGGTAACAGTAGCATGAGAAAGGAGCCCACAAAGTGGCGCAACAGCCTTAGATTACCCTACAAAGAGATTAGAGACCTTGTGCCATTTGTTTAGTCTGAGTCAGAGTCATTCTGACTGACTGAAAGCGCATTAGACAAGACCTAGACGTGACAGAGAGAACATGGAGGTGGAAGAAATACTCCTGGATGATCCAGAAACTAAAATCTGACAACACTAAACCCACTGATTGTTGTTGATGAGGCAGCAATGAAGAAACAGAAGGAAAGAGTGTGAGGAGAGGAGAATTAGGTGCTTGGCTTTGAATGTCTTGGGAAACTGAAATCCTGATGCAAGCCACTTAGGACATGTTATAGTATGGCAAGTTAACAATGCAGTGAATGTTTTGTAGAATTTCAGAAAGAGAGATTTTGATTTTAATTATATGCTATGTTTTTTCCCCCCTTGAGATCAAATTTAAGCAAAATGAAATTACAGCTGAAAATTAAAATAAACTTTAATAATTACAGTGGCCTGATTGGTAAAATAAAACAATATAAGCATTCTGAAGCACAAACTCAGTGGGGTAATCGTGACAATGTGGCCTGGGCCAGATTTGCAAACAGCAAAAGGAGAAAGCAGGAAAAGAGAGGGAGGGGGCGGGGGGATTCAGATGAGGAACAAGCGAGGAGTATGAAGGTGCTGGAGGGATAGATTCTGATGCTACAAACATATGCTGATGAGTCAGGGAGTGGGCCTGTGATGTGATGGAGACTGATCTGACAGAGATCTGCTCACAGTACAGGAATCAGCTTCTCTCTGGGATGGACTGTGCCTCAGTGTAGTGTGTGTACGTGTGTGTGTGAGAGAGAGAGCGAGAACAGACATGAGAAAGGAAAGAAGGAAGTAAATCTGTCTTCCTTGAAAATACATATATCCACTCTGCAACATCTAGCAACTTCTTTCTGTCTCTTTCCTCTCTCGCAGGCAGTATTGGAGTCGAGTTGCCTCTCTAATCACGACCTTTACCCCTTTAATCAAAGTGACAGCGATTTCTTCAAAGCAGCTATGGCTGTAAAATTCTGTCAGCTCCACCCACCCCACTTTCATCTCATCCAATCCCCACTCAAGCTAAGATAAAGGCTGTGGGTGAACTGAACTGCCTGGCTGATTCCTTCATTGTGGCAGCGTTTTGCTAGAAATACCATCTCTTCTTACAGATAGTAAATAACAGTGAAAGCAGGGCAGAGGGACAGAAAAGAGGAGTCCAATTTGCTAGGTGGGGGGAGCACACAAAGTAAATAACAGTGGCTTTCATTAATATTCATGCCATCTCTCCACAACCTTCGCCATTCAGAAACTATAAATTATGAATACCACCAGAGCTGGGGGTNGGAATAAACTTGACTGTCGAAAAACAAGGACATGCTTCCATCTACAATATGTGCTGTATTAGCAGCACTGTATTGGTTGTGTGCAAATGTATTTAAGTGGCACCGGCCAATCTGCTGGAACATGAAACTCAATTAAGAGCAAAACCATCAGAAAGCTGTTCACACAACAGGCTCATTTGTTATATGTACATAATGATTCATTAAACACACACACAACTGGGATAGATTAAGGGATGGTCCGTGTAAGCAACCGGGGAGATGGAAGGGGAAATGGTTCAGAATCATAGTTCCTCCTCTGCCATTGTGAAATCGAATGGATTGCTGTTGCATGAGACAAACTGGCAAATAGCCTCCATAGTAGCCCCTCCAGCTACATGGCATGGCCAATCAAACACTTTCCAGTAAATGACAGCCCCCCTCCTCCTGACATCAAGCACACCTCAACCAGAACAGAACATAATGAAACACAGAAGCACCAAGGAAGTGGGCAGCATCATGAAAGAGCTATTAATTTGGAATTTAGTAGTCATTAACAGTGAGGATACAATGTTACTGAATGTGAACACGCTCACTGCCTCCCTTACTTTAATTGATCCGTCGACAGGATATTTTAGATTTTAGGTGCAGTTCATGTTTGTGTATAAGCACATTATAATTCAGGGCTGAAACAGTCCCACCAGCATGAAATTTGTCACCAGGTGAAGCACGTAGTATAAAGCCGACAGCTGCGTGACACATCCTGGATACATGTTATGTTGCGTTTTCATATCTGTGTGATCATGTTCATTTGGACAAATCTGCACACAGCAATCGCGCTCCGGTCCAAGCCATAACAGCAGCATCAAGACTGGTCTGACAATGGTCTTGGTCCGGTTCCTAATAAACTCCGGAGTGGTTTGTTTGTGGTCGGTACATGATCTGCGCTACTTCTAAACCAAGTAAATGGCAATTTATTGATCTATTGATTAAGCTAAAACCAGAGAGAGCAAAATGTGCACGGTTAATATGACAACTTTGATTAGCCATATTAAATCAAATGCATGGTGTGAAGAGCTGGTAACATATACCACGCTTACACATTAACATGTTAAAGGTGAGCATATTGGTGGATGTGCTCAATATATATGTGTGAAGGCAGTGTGTTTTCTCCACATTATGTGAGGAAATCCACACACTGTCTTGAAGTCAAATTCAGCAATCTGCCACGACAATTTTCCTCAGTATGTGGCCCAAATTGCAACTGCTAATGAGCAGGGCGAGTGTTCTCACGTGGCTTTAGTTGACAGATTTTGGTTTACTTGGGTTTTTCATGTGTGAAGCCAAATGGGACCAAACAATAAATGCAACACTGTAACAATTTAGTCCCTGATTCAGAGCAGAGCAAACAAACTACAGGTCTGAAAATGCCCTTAGTGCACCAATTTGAGTCTACGTGCTCAAATGAAGCTAATGGGGCATTTCAATGAGACTCACAGGCCAAGAGAATAAGCGTCCATACTTGTCCTAACAAAGGATAGGAGAGGCCAAGCCACACTAAGCTATTGCAGCATCACTGCAAACACATAAATCTGGCATTTATTCTGCTATTTGTTCCCCATGTGGGATTTTAGATGCATGCAGAGCAGGTGACAGATTTTCCACCAATGTTCTTGCACATCGCCTGGGAATCGATTTTAGCTCAAGGCAATGAGGATGACAGCTTGCAGGGAGGTTGTTGAGGACAGGCAGCATTAAAAAAAAAAAAAAAAAAAAGAAATGAGAAAAAGAGGAGGTGGAAGACAGAAAAAATTAAGGATGTATCAAGTGACACTAAGTCTAAACACAATTTCAAAATATATCTTTTCTGACTGAATGACAACATCCTTCATTCTCCTTTTATCTAGGCACTGCATCTTTTTTTTTTTTTTTTTTTTAACAACAATAATTGCTTTGTTTGGTACTGCTGTAGCCCCATAATGCCATTAAGACCAACATGGGTTAAGCTGCAGTGATAAGCACCTTTTATCTACGATGCTAACATTCCCTCATCGTGCCTCAGTGCTGCTGGCTTCTTTTTAAAAAGAAAAAAAAAGGATTTCTTCAGAGCAAGGAGAGATGCAGGATTTTAAGTCTCTATTCCAACGTGTTTCTTTTCATTTCAATGAAATGTTAAAGGCATATTAGCCAGCTAATTCATATTTCAGTGGTGAACAAAAACCAAGACTACTTCAGATGAGGAGAATACACTGCTTATGTACCCCTGAAGCAGCATTACACCTGCTTTGCATGTCAGATTAGTTAGATGGCAAATAGGCTCAGTGCAGGGGTGTGTGTGTGAGGCACAGGATTCCTATTCCCACATCCACCTTCGGCTACAGCTACAGCAGAGAGAGAGAGAGAGAGAGAGAGAGAGAGAGAGAGAGAGCTCATAAGGCAGCAGCCACTGTTGTCTCCTTGGTTTCTGTATCAATCCACTCTACCTTAAGTATCTGAATCCAGATGGATCTAGATGGGAAGAGCAGAACCAGCAGGTACACAGTAACAAATGTTAGACAACTGTTAAACAATACAGTCATATCCAAGCTAAACACGTGGCACTGCAATGCACAGAATACGTTTAAATGATATTTGTCAAATAATTCCATTTGTCACAGATTGTATTAAGTGATATGACACAACTACTTTCAAAGCAAATTTTCAGAGCACAAAGTAAGGAAAAACTCAATTTTACAGATGTTGAAAGGATTATACTGGCGATCGTGCATGTTTGAGCCCAATATATATAGAACTCATATATGTGGTATGTTACAACTAATTTCCAAAACATAAAACAGTATTTTAGTTGTCCTATTATTTTTTTTCAAACCCCCTAATCTTTCAAAATCAAATGCTCAGGTGATACACCCACCTTAAAATTCAACGTTTTGCCTTCTAACGTTTTTGCATGATTGTAGAAGGAATGGTCATTTTAATTTCTCTTTAAAAGCCGTAGTCTCCTGGAACTATATTTTCTGGCGGAGACATATATTGTCTTCCATGCAGCTGTGTTGTATAGGTTAAATAAAGTTACTTCAAAAAAAAAACAAAAACTAATAGACATGTTCACTGTGATGGATGATGTATTGCAAGCATGCTGCAAGTCTCTACAAGCTGATTTTTATAGCGTGCCGGAATAAACCGAAATCAATCAGTCTGGAAGGTAGGAAAGAAATTCTAAAATTTTCCGCTAAACTAGTGTATGTTGGGAAATGGCTGTCAGTAACATAATGTAATGTGTATACATATTGTATATACTAGGCTCAAACATGCATGATCGCCAATATGGTCCTTTAAGGCTATGTATTCATAACTCCATTTGTAATAAATGAACTAACATAAATTACTTGTCCTTCTCTTTTCACTTGGGTGACAGCCAATATCTGTAATATATCAAAGTCATTATTAAACAAAGTGCTGGTATTACACAGCAGTAATACGACAAAACGAAACCAGAAGACACATTCAAGATTCCAAAGCCATGCGTGTACTGCAATTTATTGAAATTTTTTAGAGGAACTAAGTGGAATCATTCAGTCATTAAAATAGACCGTGCCATATTTTTTCAATCAGTCTACGCACTGTCAGATGACATGGATCGATAGTAATCCAGGCAGCGACTGCTTCAAAATGTGTAAAAATGCGTCCGCAACTACATAACCTATATGGTTTTTAAGCACATTTGTCCATGAATGTTTCTTGACCTTGAGGATTTTGTCAGCTACTTGTGGCGCCAAACCTGGCAGGTTGGTGTTCATGCAGTATGCCACCCATGTAGAGAGATAAATGATGTATTCTAAAACAGGTAAGAGAAACTTCACAACATCAATCGTCTAGTGCCGGTGTGGTTCTCTCAATATGGTGGACTCACAAAGAGCTTTTTTCAAAAACATCTTTCACAGAAGTGTTCCTGTGAGTGTAATGGCTGTGGTCATGTAATGTTGTGCCCTTTCTCTCACATGAAAAAAGTCATCGTTATTTACATTAAAATCAATTTTTGACCACAGTCATATTTGCTGTGACTGTATTGATGCCATTCTTTGCCTGTCTAGTGCCAAAATGAAATGGCTTAGACTGAGTCTGTCTGAAGGATTGTTGAAAACAATGCAAGTGAAACTGTGTGGGTGCTGCTTTGACTACATTTCCATCAGGACTTTAGAAAGATACAAACGAGGAACCAGTCAAAACATCCATTTGGTAAAGTGATGTTTCACACAATCACACATACACATAACATATACACAACACATACTTAAATATAGACTAATGGAAATACTCAGTCTGGATATGCTAACCTACGTTAACGATTTGACCTTCGGCAAGGAGTGATCACCCTTCCTTGTGTTTGCACGTAGAGCGGATTTCAAACCTTGATCACATGCTAAGAAATGTGCCTGTACTGCTGGCCTGTTTACATAACGAGCAGCTATCTGGTTCTATGTATCATCACAATAAAGGTAGTGTTTGGTTGGCAGAAATCTTGCTGTTACGTTGAGGCTTTCAAAACTGTCCACCATACTGAAGGAGCTCACGGCAATGAATCAGAAAGGGGTTGTGTGTAATTCATCAGAGAAAAGTTAGTATCAACTGCCACAAGCTATTAGCTATACATTAAGTGAGAGCTGACATTAGCTACAAGCTAAGCAGATCTGATTATTCCCTGTGTGTGTTCATCTGTAAAGTGTAATGATGTTAATGCAGGAAAGTCAGGCCACAAAACTGCACATTATACAACTTTTTCATTCGTGGTCTAGTGCACAATAAAATGACTCTTTAACTCATTTGTCAGTGAACTACAAAAAATGCAGAGAAACAAATTTTACTCCACAAAGTGGTGTACTTTTTTTTTTTTATACAAATGTGTACTTTCATTTTATTTCTTGAATAAAATCAGATCAATGGGGGCTTAGTGAGTCTGACACAGAAATAAGAAAGGTCAGGTGAGCTTGCTGTTGCTGACCTCTCAGCCATTCACAGCGTTACCTTCAGCTTCCAAGACTTATTTAGCTGTTGCTAGCCTAGTCTGTTGGTTACTTTGGAGAGAAACATAATGACTTGTTAGTGAATTATGAGAATGTGAGTGCTGTGTTGTTAAAGCATGCAATTACAACTCGAAATAAACAAAAGGGTCATCGACCATCATACACTAGCTATTTGCTTTGGCATACCTGCAACTTACTCAATAAAGTCAAATGTAACTGAGCAATGCTACTGGCTTCCCGGCTCATAGTCCACCCTGCCACTGGATAATCTTGCAGTAACAGTCGAAAACAGAAGATACAAGCATTGGGCTTGTCCCTCCACAACACTGGTACCATCAAATATTTAGGCAAATAAATGAAATGGCACCGAGGCAGGAGAGCAAGCATTGCTCTTGGAGCAGTGTACTATTCTGAACTCCACTGATGAGATCACAATAAGAGAAAGATACATATCAACTCACCAGTCCTGTTTGACCTGTGCCACTTTGAAGCACCTGTTTAATCACAATGAAATTAAAATGTATGACACATAAAAGGTGCATAGAACTCCATGCACAATAATGAAGCAACCTAAAGAATGTACATTGTTCAACCTACTGCGGGGGTATTTAAAAAGCTTAGAGGTGGATCAGAGTCAACATCATTATTCAAAACCAAAAAAGTCCAAGTTGAAAAAAACCGTAGAGAAGGGCTTGCTAAAGTAACTGAAGTGAGTGAAAACTGCAACACAGCCCAATGAGGATGACATCACAGTGTACAGATATGTTCGGAGCTGTGCAGGCCGAGGAGGGTGTGGGATGAGCTCTAAAAGATTTGGCAAGAAAGGCTAATCAGTTGACATCCCAGCATCCTACATCGACATTAGATAAAAATGCAAAGAAAACACAAGTTAACCTGGAGTGCAAAAAGGAACAGCGTTTAAGATCGGGCCCGGCGTGTGCGCGTGTGGAACACAATGGGCGAATTTGGTGTTGTAACGTTAGCCTGTGGCCAGTACTCCTCAAACCTAACTTTAGCCATCCAGCTAACTGGTTTGCTACTCAACATCAAGTGAACAGTGTTGCTCAGCTAACTTAGCTTACTAGTTTGTGATATAAAGAGTAAGAATGTGTGCTAAAGTTAACAGAGTGACTGTGATAGTTAGGTTTCCAAACAAGCAGCGAGTCGCCGCAGTTCCACAAGCAGAGTCTAGCTAGCCAACTTACCGGTAACTAGGTGGCCACTAACTCCTAACATTACTGCTGAAGCTTAGCCAGTTTTGTGGATATGCTTCATGTGGGACATTATTTACACTCCAGTTATGTATCTTTCTGTGTATTATAACATTATTTAATTTTTTGTTTCTGAGGCTAATACAACAGTTCCTGTATTTTTTTTTTTTTTTTTTTTTTTTTACCTTGCGTCTCCTGGTCTCAGCAGTACCACTCCAGACAAAGCATTGGTATATGACTCGAAGATTTTGTTTCCAATTATCCACCTTATAACCGTTCACATGGGAGCACCCGGCCGGACTCATGACAGACAATACATTCAGTTTGGATTTTTAGGTGACAATGAAAAGTCTCCTGGAGAATTCACTTAGCTAGCTAGCACGAACTATCTGTCCAGAAATGGTTTCCGTTTGGAAATGGGACAATCGATGTAGTATCCAAAATGCTCCTCTGGCATCTGCCAAACACGGTCTTTCATGAACTGCTACAAATCTGTAAATATAGTTTTCTAACAGAACTATCACTTCATTAAAATCTCTGTTCCCGTTACTGTTTTGACAGTTGCGTTTTCCTTTAACGTTAGCTCCACTTCTACTCTCACGGTTAGTTAGCTTTCTTTCTCTAGTTAGCCTGCTAACACTAAACTACAGCTTCACAAAGCCCGCCCAGCGTAAACCGTGATTTGCCAATACGAAGAGTGACGTCACCACGTCGCTTTAGGAATACTTTGTGTGCGCTTGTTTTGTAAACCAGTGTGTTCCGTATGATTGGATATGGAGTTTTCACCATGGAGCATTACACGATGACGTTGCCCTGACAATAAAACACCTCCTATTCAGGATTGTCCTGCATATAAAACCAATCTCAATATTTCTAACAATGTTATTCTGAATGGTCCAAGGCTATGTTTTTTCAGAAGTAGGCATCATTATCAACAAGGAACTCCGTGCTATTGCATTTATCTTATGTCAATCACTTTTGAATGTTATTTTTTTCATGTACCGCCCTTCCAGTACCTCGTGGATGGAAGCATAAGATTATCTATCATTATACATGGTGGGTTCATGTTTTGATTTGCAATTAGCAAATAAAGAAATATTTTAATGTGCATATCAACAAGGCACAGGGTCTCCTCTACACTCTTCTGTGAGCGTAAGTACTCTAAATTCATTCCATTTCATAAACTCAATTAAAGCCTACCACCTAGTGGTCATATATGGTATTACTACAATGTGTTTTTTGATTGCACTGAAATGACGTATGTCAGACTCATGAGGCTCCTAATAATTGTTTCACGATTTTGGTAGATGACCATAAAGAGATAGGTTATCAGCAGAGCCATCCAGGGGCCTCGAACCATGGTGGCCTCAAAGCCAAGGCTTCTGGTGGTCACAAGGTCTTAACAGTGTGAGAAGTCACAAATATGTAAAATGTAGCACTTGAATCAGAGTGAATAAATTATAGTATAATCTGAAATCAGTGAGGAGTGTTTTTAAAGACATTTGCCACCATATTCCTGAAAAGAACAAGCTCAATAACTTCTCATGAATTTCTTAGAATTCATGAGAAGTTTTCATCTCAGCTCATGAATTTTGTCTATCAGCTTGCACTTTTATTGAAGGAAGCTTAACAAAAAAATACCATGAGTCTTTCTCTTTAGAGATTTTAGAGGCTTCAAAAGGATAGTACAATGAGGTGCATTAAAACAAAAAAACAAAAACAAACAAAAAAAAAAGCCCTGAAATTTGTATGTTTTCATTAAATAAGTACCAAGTATAACTAAGTGTCTCGCTGTAATGAAGGCCACACGCACAATCGGGACATTAAGGCACTGTACTGGGATCATCTTTAATGATAGTGTCGATCACAAAATTTTGATTTTTGATAAAGGTTACACCAGTTGGTGGGAATTTCTGGTTTGGCGTTAGACTGGTGTTCATCATATCTTGCAAGGACTTTTTTCTGTCTCTCAATCAGTTTACTGTATGTCAGACAAAGCTGCCTTGTCATGCGTTCCACAGGGTTCAGTTTTGGGAACTATTATGTTCACCTTATGCTTCCTCTTGGACAGATAATTAACCATTTTAATAACATTTCTTACCATTTTTATGCCAGTGACATCCAGTTACTGTGCTCTTGCAGTTCAAATTAGCTTTATAAACTTGTTGAGCTAAATTAATGTTTGACTGCCATCAAGCATTGGTTAGCTGATCATTTTCTACAGTTAAATGTAGATAAATCAGAGACTCTGACCGTTGGTATAGAAAGCTCAGTCCTGAAGATTAAAGACTGTATTGGATCCTTAGGCCCCTTTGTTAAGTCTAGCTTGCGTAACCTTGGTGTCATGCTGGATAAATCTACAGTATGTCCTTAGATTGTCGTGTTAGGCAGCTGACCCACTCTTCTTTCTTTCACCTGAGGAACTTCGTCAAACTAAGATCAGTCATGTCTCAGGCTGAAATGGAAATGATTATTCATGCTTTTATTTCATCTTGTTTAGATTATTATAATTCTCTTTTTATCTGTCTTAATAAAACATCTTTACATCAACTTCAAACTGTACAAAATGCCCCTGCATGACTTTTAACTAAATCCAGATCTCATATTACTCCTATTTTATATATAATATGAGGAGCTCTCATATTACTCCTATTTTATCTTCATTTCACTGGCTTCCAGTTAATTTTAGAGTTCATTTTAAGGTTCTTATTTTAACCTGTAGAGCCATGCATGGTCAGGCACCTGCATACATCTCAGACCTCTTACAGTCCTATACCTCCAGGAGGTCCCTTAGCTCTTCAGGTCAGAGGTCAGAGGTTACTGGAGGTGCCCCGTATCTGTTTGAGGACTCATGGAGATCGTGCTTTTCAGGTTGTTGCTCCAAAACTGTGGAATGAGCTCCCATTCTCTCTCTCTCTCCGCTCACTAATTCTGAGGTCACTTTTAAAATGCAGCTAAAGACTTTCTTGTTTAGACAGGCTTTTGGATAGTATCTTATAACTTTGGTATTGAGGTTCTGTGTTCCTTGAATTTTCATTTGTTTTGTTTGTTTTATGTTACTTGTATTTTATCTGTGAAGCACATTGTGACTTTTGTCTGTGAAGGCTGCTATATAAATAAATTTTACTTAGTTACTTTAAATTGAGTCCAAAAGTAGTGCTTTTGTGACAGAAAGAAAACACAAATGTACAAAAAAAAAAAAAAAAAANAAAATTACCCCCATTCTTAGCTCTTTTATTATGGTGACTGGAGAATGTGTTTGGTTGGAACAGTGAGTGCTTTAGAATTTTCAGATATAGACTGTGTTGTGAGGGTAGCAGGAGATGAATGTGGGGTTCATTTAACAAACTGTCAATAACGTCTGCCATTCAAGGTAGTTCATAAGTTATGCATGTATCATTAATAATAAATCTGCAGTTGATGTATTTTCCCTTTTTGAACTTCACATTGGTTTGTAACCTGGTTTCAAAAGGCCATTAAGTGTCTTTTGTGACACTAAAAATGACAGTTGATAAACTCAAAAACTATACTACATTCTAAAAGCCTCTGATCAGATTGATTGAAATTTTTACGAAACCAAAAAAGAGCATTATGCATGGAATAATATGACAATCAAAAAGATACTTCTCGTGCCATGTTTGTGAAATTTATTTTCAAAGTAATATTTGCATTCAATTTTCACTTGGGGGCAGTGTAGGTTTAGTTATCTGAACAGTTTTATTCAGCTGAGCAGTTTAAAATTTCTGCTCACATAAGAAAACTTTTTTAAATTTTTCTTGTTTAAAAAGGAAAATAATTTGTGTTGTTAAAGAATACAAAATTTATTTGTGTTCTTTAATAATTGCAATGTGTTATGATTCAATATGGCTAGCCTTTTCTCCATTTGAATGGAAAACATGCTTGTCATGATAAGGCATGCAGAGCATATACTGTAAAACATTTAATCATGAAGGTAATTTACACCTTCACTAACTTTTGTTCAACAGTTCAACAGTAGCCATGAGGCAACTGATTGTGTGTTTCAGTGATGTTTATGTTTTTTTCTTCTTTCCACTGAGCTCAGATCATCACATGAATGCTGAGTGTATAAGAGCAATGCAGAAAAATAAATTAATCATGTAATGATACTCAACATATAAGCATTGAAGAAGAAAGAAACTTCAGTTTCATTTCAGATCTGAAGGCTAGCATTTTTCAAAGAAACAGAAATGTTACCTTTATGGTCAAATTACCCATTTTGGCCATTTTGCATATGCTTGCGTTCAAATGGAAGTGCTACTGATTTGTTTATAGTATTAACACTAGCCATTGGCGATGTCAGTTACTAAAAGAACAGCATAGTATTTGTAAAATATCAATAGTAAAATAGAATTATGACTAAGACAGGGAAGGCAAGAGAAATTGATAAATCTACAATTTTTGGTCCATTAAGAGTAACATCAAAGTCAAGCCTAATTGTTTTAATTGTAATGCTCATTTGTTCATGCATAATAGAGATGCACAAGATTTGGCTTTTTTTTTTTTCTTTTTTTTTTTTTTTTTNTTTTTTTTTTTTTTTTTCTGCTGATGTGCTGTGACAAAAGGTTCTTGAAACAGAGACATGGAGCATCATCTCCTGTCTAAACAAAAGACTTAATGTGATTTCAGATGACTCTCCTCATGCAATAAATACATCAACAAGTATTTTCTTTAGTCAGTTGTGGTCTTTCCTTTGGGCAAGTTTGGCAGTTGCTTAGGGCGACAAGTGGGAGAGGGGCAGCGACATGATCCCCCTCCCCGACTCATAGTCCAACCACACTGTCACACACACACACACACACACACACACACACACACACACAGTTCAGCTGACAGGGCATCTGCATTCTGCCAGCTCTGTGCCAGAGACTCTGGGAGATGACACATGACGTAAGCTGAGAGTGTCCTTTTACGTCATCAGGGAGGCTGAGTGGAGCAAGATAAACCACTTCGGGAGTGCTATGGAAGGGGTGAAATGGNCATCAGGGAGGCTGAGTGGAGCAAGATAAACCACTTCGGGAGTGCTATGGAAGGGGTGAAATGGAATGAAGCGAACGTAGACCAAAAGTGTAATTCAGAGCTCCCGTTAGACTAAGTTCTAATTAAAGAGAATGTCAGTGTTCTACTAAAAACAAGATAACTTCTAAACCTCAAAAGCATAAGTACTGTATATTTTAAAACTGACTGTGATGTTCAAATTTTAGTGCAATAGTACTGAAGCCCATTCAATGGGTAGAAAAATTTTCAGTCATAAAAATCCAAGTAGAAAAGATATTAACTTGTTAAAGGACATATGTGTAGTGCTCTATCTTCTGCCACTAAACATAAATACTACAGATACTTACAATCCTAATAAACTGAATTGTATTTGATTTTAATGAAGGAATGAGAGTTTAAGTTTTGATGCATTTCCTTTTTTTGTGAAATCAGTTTCCTGGCAGACTGGCTTTCCTCTGCCCTGATTCTGCCAAATGTGACAACAAGTGAATAAGTCTTTTCCTCTCTTGTGGCCAAATCTCAGCCAGTAAATGGGTCAAAATGCCCCGAATGCATCAAAAGTAGCTCAGAATATGTCAAGATGAAGCAAAAGCACACAAATAGAGCCTCTTGAGGTAACATACTGTACACATACTAAAGTGATATTATCTTACCACAGTGGGAATGAACATGAATACCATGTCTGTTTTATAATAGTATAACAATGTATGTTATTGTAGTAAAATATGCCAAATTCTGTATGTTGAATTTGACCCACTTTTCAGAAATATGAGGTGTCTGAACTTTACCTGTGACCCACATGGTAAAAGGAAACACTTGGGCTATATAATGACCTGCAAACCCATATCTGGGTCATGTAAATTACTTCTGTGAATTTCAGCCATATATAACAGTTTGTGTTGCTGAGAATCCTTCTGAAAATTTGGGTGTGTGAACAAAGAAAAATACCCCATAGATTCACTTCCTGAGACTTATGTCTAAGTAACTATACTTAATTAGGTCTTCAGTGTCTGTGTCAGGGTGGTGGTGGTCTCTGTGGAACAGTAACTAATGAGTTTGTTCTTTCAGTGCTACCAGGTGTGGGTGGTGTAAATGGGCTCAACTGCTGAATCTATCCAGTGATGACGATATAAGGCTCAGAAAATATAGGTCAGCGAGAGTGAAAAGACCAGCAGATAATATCAAATCCCTTTTTCACAAATTAGCAAAATGGGACATTTATGAGTGTGATATGATTGACATGTGCAATATGCAGTTTGTGTCTGGAAAAGACAAACCTTCTGAAACTTTGCAGATAAATTAACTGCATAAAAATACAGGGTTAAATACAGTGTTCATTCTATGATGCTGTTCATTATGAATGTTTACATAATATTCCCTTTGCTGGGAGATGATGAGAGAGGCAATAAATACCATAGTGATCATGATCTTTATCAATAATAACTCACTCTCACTTGTCAGCAGTCAAACTGTAAGTAATCCTGTTGCACTGATTTAGGTTGCCAGGCTAATACTTATAAGACGCACACCAAGAGGATCGAGACCATTGTGTAACTGAAGCCTGACAACAGAGAAATATAGGTGAGTGAGTACAGAAAAAGCCAGAACACTTTCAGCACCACAACATTTCTGTGTAGACTATTTGTAATACAGTATGTTAACAATTAACAATTGCAAAGACAGCTAGGCTGCTGTAACTGCATGAGACTAGTTAATGAGAAATGAAGACACAAAACATTGTTCACATAGCTGGGCCTACTTTTTAATGCATTTTCCTCTTTCCATATTTAACTGGGTTTTGTCTTTTTCTCCTGTTATTAGTCTAAATTTAACATGAAGCAACACATAATGTATGAGGGCAATGAACAGGGACAGCCAGAGAGGTATGACCTGAATACAACTCTGCATCCAAATAGACATACTATATATGACTCATTGCATTGCATTAGCCCATATTCATGCCCATCGTGCACACTACAACCAGTGTTTATGTCGATTGTCATGTATCACCCATATGTGCATGCCATGTTTTGTATCACATTTGTAGACATAGGGGGTTGAATTCAGGTTTGGACTTGGGGTTGCTAGGTAGTGGGATGAGCAGCATTTATCCCCAGCCATCACAGAGCAGCTTTGTTTGCTCTGTGCATTAGCATCTGATAAAAAAAGACAGCCTGTGGCCTATTTAGAAGGAAATCTTGGGTATGCTGCTCCTAAAAGGAGAAAAGGGGAACTTTATGTGAGGGTTTTCATTTCAAAGAGTGTCCCTTTGGGTAACTGTTATATGCGTACAATAAAATGATGAAAGCGTTTAAAACTGGACTTGTCAGATACTTTTATATCAGGTTTTCCCTTAACTGTATTACACCATGGGCTCTCTTTAAAAAGACTGAAGATTTTTGAGGAACAAAATTGCATAGAGTCAGTGTGGGGATACAAATATGGTGGAAAGTAAAACATAGAACAAGAAATACATCTCCTTATGTGAAATTTAAAGAAATAAAACTAAATTGTTGCCCAGTTTTGCCTCCCATGATCCCCTTGAGGTAACAGACCACACTTAGGGAATCACTGTTTTAAAATACTTATGAAGATATCAAGCCGGAAGATGAGAACCCAGAAGCAGAGACTGACTCACGGGTAAGATGACAAGAAACTAACTGTTTATTCTGTGCAAGGAGGTATATCCACAGGCAGCAGCGAAGTCCAAAAAAAAAACAGACGAAGATAATACACAAGAAGCAGGTAAACCAGCTAACAAAAACCAAGGCGGGATAGGCAAGGTCAGAGTCCGTAAACAGGCAGAACAAGTCCAGTACACAAACTAACAGATCAGAGAAACACGATACCAGCGGGACTGACAGTGACAAGCACAGTACAATCTGGCAAACACTAACTGCAGAATCAGGATTTAAATGGTGCAGGGAAGAACAGGGGAAGGAAGGCGCCGAAGCTGAAGGCAGAGAACGGGTGCCCCTAGTGTACGGGAGGAGAGAGTGCAGAAGTGGATGGAGTAGTGACAGAAGAAAGACCCATCATCAGCATCATAGTCATAAGCACACCAACACATGGCAAAAAAACATTACAATAGCAATAATAATAATAATAATAATAATAATATTTTTCCTTAATTTCCAGTCACTACAAAAATTTTGACAATTCAGAATAAAGTTGCAACCTATACCTATAAGTGCAAGAAATTCAGTGAATAATCTGTAATGCCAGAAATCCATAATGCGAATGGTCTTGAAGTCCATAGTAAATAAAAGTCTACAAAAAAAAATATAAAAATCCAGACATGGCTAGATTGATATTGTAACGAAAAAATATAGACTAAAAAATATTGTTTTTTACCCATTAAGATTTAATAAGTTGCACTATGGTTTTGGTCACATATTAATAACATATCTTTGTCTTACTTGTTTGATCAAATATATATATATTAATATATATATATATATATATATACACATNACACACACACACACACACACACACACACACACAAGACAAATGTTTTCAAACTCCATCTGGCAAAAGGTGCATTTATGTTCAATAATTTTTCTAACCTTTGCTAAACCTTTCAATGAGATGTGTTACATGTAAAACTTTAAACTAAACACACACACACACACACACACACACACACACAAAATGNTGTGTTACATGTAAAACTTTAAACTAAACACACACACACACACACACACACACACACACAAAATGAAGAAAGCCTTTCTTCTCAGGGCGATGCGTATTCGATGACGTATCTGATCGTTGTTGACGTAAACCACATGCGCCGCGGAGGTCGTGAGATGATGGCGGTGGTTCAGCCAAAGCTGGACAAAGAGAACGAAGATTGTTCTTTGCTGCCTTTAGTTCATGACATTATTAAATGGTAAGATGACTGAAAGAGACACACACATGTTACGATGCGGCTGTGACATCTATGTTTGTAAACAATCCTTTTCACCCCATGTAATAAGCTAATGCTAACATTAGCTGCTAGCGTTATTGTTGTAGCAGACTGTTATTTGTCCTCATTTGCCTTTTTGTCTTCAAGCATGGACAAAGACAGCCAGGATATCCATCAGGAACTTGCCAAGCTTAAGGCAAAGATCCAGGAGTCCCGGGAGCAGATCTCCAACATGCCCGGGATAGACTGTAGCCCGGCAGAACAGCAGCAGCAGCTGGCTACACTGCGGGAACAGGTCCACACAAAGAACCAGCTCCTGCAGAAATATAAAAGTCTGTGCATGTTTGACGTCCCAAAAGCATCATGAAACTGGAGGTAGTATGACTGACTCAAGGAAGCTATCAGGAAAGACGATCTGTTTACATGCTCATCTGTCCGTGGAGTATTGGAATGGAGGAGAAAGAGAAGATACAATGGATTTAAACGAACAGTGACAATGTTTTTGAGCTTCAATCAATATCCTGATTTTGTATTCTGCTTTATGATAAATGTTAAAAATGTAAAATTTTTGCATTAACACATAAAGATAAGTTTTTTTCTGTCAGATTTTTTAAATTTGTATATTTTGTAATAAGTGTAAATTTTTTGCATTAACATGCAAAGATAAGACTTTTTCCCTCAGATCTTTTTTCATTTGTATATTTTGTAATAAAATTAAAAATTGAATTAGATTTGATGTTAATTTAGTGTTATTTTTACTCTCAATGAAGCATTTCACTGAGTTAGGTAGTTAATATTCAAATTGATCAGCACTTATTACTTAGGAATTTGGAAAAAAAAAAGTAAATTAAAATGTAGATTTCAGTAAATCAGCCATATAAGAGTAGAACAGATGTGCCCACACTTGGCACAACATCTGGTTTTCAGAGAGTGTGATGACTGAGTGACTCGCAACACTGTCAGTGTGTGTGGTGTGTTCAGGGACCCAGGCTTTCCTTTTTATTATATATTTTTTTCATGTTGCAGTTTAAACATATTGTCTACCACAGGTTAACAGACCTGAGGCAAAACTGCAACATGTTTTTCCTTTTAACAAACATAATGTTTTGCTGTGGATAACCACTGCAGAATAAGCAAGGTGTGTATTTTTAGTCTGTGTAGTGTCAAATGTAGCCTGTTGTGTTCTGCTTTAGAGGAAAGAAGCATGACAGACTGTTTAAGTAATAGCATTTTTATTTTCTCTTTATACAAAAGTTTGCGTCGACATAATAAATACATTCAAAATCAGATTTGTTAATGCAACAAATATTCAAGTTCCACCAAGTTTGAAAAACAATGAAAAAATGTAAACATTTTTTTGGCAAGTGCCACTAAGGGCAAGCTACAGCCTATAGAGGCAGATTTTACAGCATTTTCAGAGCATCTACTACTTGACTAAACAACAGAGGCACTTTGCTCATGTGTCCCAGCACAATGTGGATCACAATGTCAGTGTCTCCTGTGACGCTCAGTCCATCTCCTGGGCTCCAGGGCTCATTAGCCGTGAAAGAAAATTCACTTGCTATCGCTTCACTCATTGAAAATCTCTCCAAACTCTCCTGCACATCGGCAGAGAAGCTGTCAGCATATGACACAGCCCTTCTCTTTGGCTTGGCTGCCTCCTACAGCTTTCTCCTTGATGTACATCAAGTCACTGTGCACGCTTGGTCTCCGCGCAAACGGCGCCACGATGCCATACGCGCTCCCATCTTTGCACTTCTTGTTTCTGAAGGATTTTCTGTGCAGAAGCTCGCAGTATTGCAGGGAAACTTTACTGTGGCGGTCGGGGCTCATTTCATCGGGCAGCTTGGCCATAGTAAAGAGAGTCTGAAACATCTGGTCTACGTTCGTGTTCTTTTTTGCTGAGATCTCAAAGTAGGCGCACTGTTTGTCTCCGCCGACCAGCTGCTCGATCTCGTCCTCCTGGACCTCACGGTAAAAGTCTCTGTCACACTTATTGCCGCAGATGACAAGCGGGACGTCCCCGTTCTCTTTGGTTTTGTTTCGCAGGCAGGATTTGGTCTCGTATATCTGCCGCTTCAGGCGCTGCACCTCCTGGAAGGACTCTCTATTATCCAGGCTGAATACCAAGATGAACACATCACCTAAGGAACACAAGAGAGGACACAGTCAGCACCACGCGTTCTTCTTGTTATAATTTCGCATAAGATATGAACTCTGCAAAAATCAGCCGAGATTTTAAAGTTCAACTCACCTGTAAGAATTGAAAGCCTCCTCATTGCGGGGAAGGGGTGATTTCCAGATGTGTCCAAAATGTCCAGCTGGTAAACGTCTCCCTTGATGCTGTAGAATTTCCTGTGAAAGTCCTCGATAGTGGGTGTGTAATGGTCGTCAAACCTCTCATTGAGAAACCGAGAGATAATGGCTGTTTTGCCAACTTTGGTGGAGCCCAGAATCACCATCCTGTGGCAGTTCTTGGCCGGGATGTCGAAGTCATTCTCGGATGATGACATTTTCTTAATCATGCTTGCAGCAGTGGTACTGCAGGTTGATTGTGATAAAGGTAGAAGTGTAGGTCCTTCTATGCTGCGAGGACTCTAGCCTCTGTCTAAAGGCTGAGGAGAGCAGGCTGGACATTTATGGGTGAAGGGTGCCGCGCCTCCCCAACGCGTCATGCGTTACGCAGGAGCAGATCTGAAATTATGTTACTGTGGCTGTTTTTGNCCCCCCCCCCCCCTTTTTTTTTCGTCAGCCTGTTCACAAGTCGTGTGCGGAGAAAGCAAAGGCTGCTGAAGTGTTTTCAGATCTAATCTTGAATTTTTGACATTTCACCTAAATGTTTTAATGTGTAATTAGGCTACTACAGAGTATCTGTGACGTAATGCCATTTATTGTTGTTTTGATCTGGATCTTTTCATGAACTGATATAGTTCATATAGTACGTTTTTGCTTATAGGTTCTGTGTGTGTTCAATTTCAAAGCCATTAATTAAAAATGCATGAATTTATGACATTAACCCTTTAAAGCTACTTTTTTTTTTCGTCAGAGAACCACGAGAGGTCCAGTCAGTAGTCCAATAGGAAAATCAGCTTCGTGCTTTCCCTCCAATAGCTTTACTTTGTAAACAGACTTCCCAAGTAAGTAGTGGGGTTTGGAACATGAGGGTGGATTAATGGAGGGGGCGCAATGGTGCATCACATTAGAGTGGAAAAATATTTGTAGTTATTTTTCTTATACTGCAGGAACAGATATTATGGACAAATGAATACACATCTTGATGTGTCATTCTACACTCAAAGAAAATTACTTGTTTGAGTTTTGTCTGAAAACGAAATAATGACATGTAAAAATGAAATAATATGACAAATTATCTGAGGTTGTGCGGTTCTCTGACAGTGTCACAGGAAAAAAGTCTCATAGAATAAAAGTATTTGGCATAATGATTTAGGAAGATCTGATGGACTCATATGTTTCCAAACATAAGAACTCCTCATCTGTGCCAGGAAGGACAAATTGTCAGATCATCACAGAGGACACCGTAGTGTCTAAAGATCACAGTGAAATCAGGGGAGGAAAAGATGTCTATAATCAGTGCCTGGCAGCCATCCAATCCAGTTTGTATTGATGTGCTCATCAAAGTTCCCCACAGACAGTCTAAAGATAGAATCTGCTGTTAGTGACTCAAACTCTGCTTATCCACTTCATCACTTCAACAAATTATCTCCTTCCTCTTCTCACCTGTGATACACTGTACAGAGACAATTCTCAGAATTCTCAGAAGAAAACTCTTATGACTCGTGTAACTATTGCAGCTGTGATCAGTGTCAGCACCAACGTAATGTTGTTTATTGTGAAAGCATAATGTTAGTTCATTTGTGAAATATAAATCTTTATGCTTGTCAGTTTTTATTTTTAGTAAGATAGCCGGTTTAAGCTCTGGGAGCTTCATTGCTCTTCCTGTACATGTCTTCTTTTATTATTTTTGTACTGTGATATTCTATGGAAGATTTTATTCACGTGTATTTTGTTCAAATAGAAAAAAAATAAAAAGCAAAAGATAGACAATGAAAATTCGAGCAAACGGATTAACAGAATAACTCAGAGGTTTAAGTATATTCTTGTTCATTAAAATGAAATACACATTCATGCACTAGGAGTTTGTCTTGGTTAGTAGGACCAGAATAAACACAGACAAGACCTTCGTGCACAAAAAAAAAAAAAAANAAAAAAAAAAAAAAGAAAAGAAAAACCATAGGGATTAGTGCAAGAAAGTCAAAATAAAATCCTCTTTAATCCATTATTTTAAAGTCATTTGCATTAAATTAGGACACTGTGATTTTTAAATAAATGTACATTTTCAACAAATTTATAGTTCTATGTGCAAGTGTCCAGTATTATTATAGAAGCCTGTTGTTCTTTTGGCAGCTTACGTTTGCACCTTAAAGACCTCTGAGGAGCACTATATAGAATCACAAATATTACCAAAAGGAAAAAAAGTTATTCTTTGAAAAGACAAATTTAGCAGCATAATGATGGTTAACATCGAGTCAAGATATCATGACCATAAAACTGCACAACTTTTGTCTCAAACAACCATTTCTCAAGTTCTCACTTACTGTGGGACATGATCATTTTCAGGAGTTTTGTCAAATTCTGCAAAATTCCATCCATTTGCCATTTGCAACATTTATTTTGAGAAGGTGGGAGATATTAAATGAGTTTCCAAATAGCCCTGAGACTCAGTTGATATTTATATGATTTTTTGTTTATTTGCTTTTTTTTTTTTTTTTTTTTTTAAACCTTGGTTTTGTGTGAAACCTTACACTAGCCAGCACTGATGACCTTTGTGATCTCTCTGTGGGGCATTGGGGATGAAATCAGATCGGTGTACTTAAGCCCTGGCTGTTCAAGGCATGAGTGATGGTTTGTATAATCAGGGGACAGGAGACCAACGCTACACCATTTACTATTGGTCAGTAATTAAGCCGGTTTGTTCCCAGTGATGTGTATTTAAACACACACGTGCAGAATGGTTCTTTTAGCACAGCACTGTTATAACACAATCTGTATGAAACAAAGAGGAGGAGAGAAAATTCACCATTTGAAATTGCATCCTTCCTCACTTTTGCACACTTGTGTTAGATCTTTCTCAACCAGGTTATCTCTTTCTGTACTGACATGTTTTTATTAGGTAACTGCATTTTTTTTTTTTTTTTTNTTTTTTTTTTTTTTTTTTAATCTAACAAATATCCAAATGTAATGCAAAGGTACAATAATTTGTCTAAAGCTCACCATCATAAAATAAGTTTCATGGACGATGCAGAGATATGTTTTGGGTTAAATTGGAAGTATTCAGTTGCAAAAACAGATGACTTTTTTTCAGTATTTTTTCAAATAATGTGTTTTATAATATCAATCAAACTGATGTTGAAACAACATTTAAAAACAAAATTGAGAAAACACAACAGCTTGATATTATCTGGAAGGCACGTTTAAAAAAACATCATAGTTCTTATCAAAAACAGATTTATCTGTTTTTACAAATGAATTATTTATTTTGAATTTCCACTAAGAAAACATATTACATTTGCTTAGTAGTGTGTTTTCATTATGGATTTAAATAAATAATTATAATATGATAATTTTCCAGGTTGTTGTTTTACCACAGAGTGGGTTCCAGAGTTAGCTAACAGATGGGCCATTTGTAACAAAGAACTCAAATAACAAGCAAATTTAATAATTTCTTAATTATTGTGTTAATTAGTTTTGGCCATTGCACAAGGAACATCAACATTTTTTTTACTCTGTTTTTTTTTTTTTTTTTTTTTTTTTTTTTTTTTTTTTTTTTTTTTTTTTTTTTTTTTTTTTTNCACACACACACACACACACACACACACACACACACGGTGCAAAAAGACACACATGTAGCCTTCTCTTCACTTTTAGCATGTTTGTGTTCCAGTATGTTTTTCACAGCGAAGCCTCTTTTACATAGCTGATACATACACTGTCCTGGCAACATGGCCCTCAAGCAGAGTAAACACACCAGCTCTAATGATACACATTAGACTCATTTCCTTCTCGCCCATGTTTGCCTTCATCAATTAATAAAAAGGGGACAGAACAGTCTGGAGAAGAAAGATGCCATGGCTTTCTTTGTAAGAATACAACACATCACAGCTGATATTAAAACAAATTTGTGTATTTATCTAGGCACCTGTTTGAACCAGTTTTGGTGAACCCATGTCTTGGTTGTTGTTTGCGTTGTCACTTTTCCTACAGGACCCATGTTTATTGTAAAGGAGCCAATTACTTGTAAACAAGGAAGAGATAGGAGTCTGGATTGCCTCTTCTTATTTATTTATTTTTTTTCATTGAAATATCATAAAGGTTTATGACTCAGCTGTGATAGAAAAGAGTGAGGCAGCCTGAGAGATACGACCTGTTATTTTAATGTGAGGAGCCACAGATAACATCACTGAAGCACAGAAACCAAGAAAAGACACACGTTGACTAACAGCACTGACGTATTTGGCCAAGACATATGTTGAAACAGCTCAAAGGAGGCAACAGCAACATTTTGTCATCTCGTCATTACCACCCATCCTTGTGATAGCAGTTCACACATGAACAGCTGTGTAACATGTTTAACACATACGTTTAGTGTGAAATCCAATGAATAGTCATGAAGGGTATGCATGCATTTGGGGGTTTTGAGCTGTGTTTGAATTTGTATCTAGATGTGTGTCTGTGACTGAGTATGTAAGTCATTGCATAGCTTCTGTCTGCTGTGTTTTAGCTCAGGATATAAGCTGTACAGCTGTAGTAAAATGTCATAGTGAAGCCACAAATATTGGCTTTACTCTTTTTCAGATATTTTTTTTATTTTTATTTTTTTTTTACAATGCATTAAAGGTGCCACTCATCGATCTACCACTTATGCTGTAGAGTCATGGGGTGTTGGGCCATTGAGCGAGAGGCAGGATACAACCTGGACAACTTATCATAGGGCTAATACACACCCAGACATACTAACTGTGACTCTCTCTGAAATTCTCCTAGATATTCTTCCAAAAGTTGCCCCATGTACTCATAAAAATACAATATTTTAATTAAAAAAAAACTAGCAATTAATGCAATAGTACAAATAAAAAACAGGTCACAAACTGCCCCCCNACACACACACACACACACACACACACTGCTCCCACTCTACAAACATAAATTTAAAATGGAACTACAAATCATAAGGTACTTTTTGATGAGTCAGATCCTGGTTTCTTATTCACCAGCTTACCTTACCTTACCTTACAAGCATTACTCTTAAAAAGGACACTGTTTAGTCAATTCCAAGCTGACTCCCGTAAAGAAAATGGAATAACTAAATACTATGAAATGAAGGGCATAGATCAAATAAACAGCAACTTTTCATTTTTGAAAGAAATGTTCTATAAAAAAAAAAAAAAAAAAAANAAAAAAAAAAAAAAAAAAAACCTGCACGCACCTTTATATTAACTTCACTACCCTGAAACTCCTCTATGCTGTAGCGCTCACAGCAAAAGCCACAGTCTTTGCTCCTTATAAAAAACAACCAGAATACCCACATCGGAGGAGTGCAGGCAACTCTCTGGCTCATTAGGACAAAACACTTCAGAAGTGTGAATAGGAGCCAAGTCATGTAAGGTTTTAATACAATCAGTAAAGTCTCAGCATTCATTAAGAAACATTTGAGCAGCCTGCCATAGAGGTCAGGACGGACATAATGTGGTATTGACTCATAGAATTAGAGTTAAAAGCCTGGCTGCTGAATTTTAACCAGACTGAGGCAGGAAGTGGCTTTCTGACTAAACCCAGAGCAGGTGAATTACAATAATCAAACCAAGATGAGATAAATGCACCAATGATCATCTCAAGGTCAGCAAAGGACAGGACTTAATTTTTGAGATGCTCTGTAGCAAAACATGAAGGGTTGCTAAGTGACAAGCTTGGCTCTCAAAAGAGAATTCTCTTTTGAGAGCCAAATTACAAGCAGCATGTTTGATTTTGATTAGCATGGCTTGAGATTATAATGAATAATGCTGGTTAAGAATCAATGGCAGACGTAAGTGACAAAGAGCTCAAATAAGTTAATTACTGTATAATTAGTTAAGGTACAAGACAACTTTATTATCTCAAAAGAGAAATTCATGGAAATTCGTGTTAAAGTTATGGATGTCCCAGTTTGCTTTTGAATATGCAGTGTGAACCTAAAGTCAACTTTACCGCTCTAGTTTGGTATAAATTCACAAAAATACCACACACTGTCAAAAGTCTTTGAAATGGTATAAAGAAATCATTTATTCCCATTACACATACCAAATGTTTTGATTGAGTTTTTTGTTCATGTAGACTTTCTTCATTACACTTCATGGTTCAGTCCAAAGAAAACAAACTGTAGGTGAGATGTAGCTCATAAGTGAACTGAAGGAAACAATGTCTCGCCACACATACAGGCAACGTACTCAATCTTACTGAGCAGAAAGGGGCTCGTTTTGTGTTTGGATGGCGTGAGATGTGGGGCTCTCGCGTGGAGGCTTGGACATTTTACAGGTAAACTGTTGAATGAAGCACAAGCCTGCAATTTCAGATACAAAGGCTTCAGGTTTCATAGCCAATCAGAGATCTGGCCTCAGTCTGGGGTTAGTTTGCCCACCGACTGTATGTTTTGATAAGCCAACAATCTGTCATCTCTGTTATTGCCTGTGACATGCGACCTGAAATGAAGCAGTCATGTAAAAGTAGGCTGTGCTTTTACTTGTGTTTTTATTTATTTTATTTTATTTTTTTTCCATGTTCCCGAGCTGTTTTATTGAGTGTGTTTGGGAATAATTTGTATCACTCCGAAAGAAACTGTTTTGTTCTGCCAAAAAAATTGTTCATATTCGGTCTATAAATCTCAGTTTATCCATTTGAGAGATAATGATGTCGGAAATCTCATGTTGACAGGCTATTACAACCATTAGCAATGTATTTCCAGCTACTCTCAGTGAGTTATGAGAAATGTTTAGATATTTTTGCCAATGTCTGTTGATATTCATGCACTGAGCAGCTGGTGGTTCAGTGGGTTCTCCTCACCTGACCTGACTGGAATTCTTCTGGACAGGTGGTTATTTTTGTAATGCATCCATTAAAACGAGAGAATGTTCAGACAAAAACATCTGATTATTGGGAATTAGAGACCTGAGCTCACCTCACAGTGCTGTAAGATCCGAAAGGATCTTACAGCACTGTGAGGTGAGCACCGCAATTGAAAGTGAAGGATATTGTAAACCAATACTATGTATGAACAAAGAAAAGGCAGATACTCGTGGCATTTATCTACATTTACAACATTAAGATAACATTTCCTGATTTGCATAATAACATTTCCAGATACCCAAATACTCTGTGGAATAACTATAATTCACAGATGAACTTTTCAATTTTTCAGTAAAAAAAAAAAAAAAAANAAAAAAAAAAAAAAAATCACAAAACACAGTTGAAAAAGAAAGAAATGAGCCTGTAAATCAAAATACATAATTATTATTTTTCTCAATGACTGCCTGCAATACAATGAAAAAAAGTACCTGCTTTTATAGAAATGTAACAAAATACGTAGTTGTTTTTGATGATTGCTGGAATGTTACTATTCTATATGTTCAAACTGATCTTGAGGCAAACTTACTTGTTCTAAGGGGTAAAGATACCCTAAATTTTGAATAAACATCATCACATTTTTCATTAAATTATTCAGTATTTGAGGAGAGTTTTTGCTCAAACCAAGCTTCACTTTGTGGCAAAGTACAGTTTCTTAGAGAGTTGTTATACTAACCAAGCTGTCCAGGAACTCTTATCGTAGGTCATATGGATTTTGGTGTAATAGTTAATTCACACCTTCATATTTCAAATGCAGCACTATAAGCTTTGATGAAGATTCTCAGTCATCCAGGCAGGTATTTATACTGTATGAAAATTGAGTCAAGTCAATATTTTTAATTTTTAATTCACCATTCCAGTAGTATGCTTTGGAAAATGATTGTCAGTAACATTACATGTATGAATNATTTTTAATTCACCATTCCAGTAGTATGCTTTGGAAAATGATTGTCAGTAACATTACATGTATGAATATTGAATATATTAGGCTTAAATATGCAAAATTGATGGTATGGTCCTTTAAGTTAACACAATTACAGGCTCATTCAAGTTTTTAATGCTGAAACGTTTCACCATTCATCCAAATGGCTTCATCAGTCAGAAATGAATGAACAGAAGGATGTTAAACCTCCAGTAACTGTTAAAATGTTAAAATTTTAATTTAAATAAAATTAAAATTGAAAAATAAAAATAAATTTAAATTTAAATAAAAATTTAAAAATATTAAAACTCCAGTAACAGTAACAGTTACTGGAGTTTTAACATCATTCTGTTCATTCATTTCTGACTGATGAAGCCATCTGGATGAATGATGAAACGTTTCAGGATTAAAACTTGAATCCAGTTGACTTGACTCAGTTTTCATACAGTAAACACTATAAGCTGTTTTTTCCTTGTAAGTCTCCAACAAAAAGAACTCTGAAATCAAATTTTTGAAATTTGGCTTAAGTCACTGTATCTGTTTCCATAAGGGTTTCACAATCCCTCATCACTTCCAACTTCACCAAGCAGTCTGGTTGGTAAATGTGACCGCCACTGAGTGATCTTATAAACGCTTTTCTTTAAAAGTCAGAGAGCTGCTACCCTTTGCAGGTCTGTTTGTGCAACTCCAGTAACATCATGGTCACAAAAACAGAGGGAGGGGGAAGAATGGAAAGGGAAAAAGGCAGGATGGATTTTTTTTAAATACATATTTAGTTGCACCTCTCTCTCTCTCTCTCTCTCTCTCTCTNCACACACACACACACACACACACACACACACACACACACACACACACACCTTTAATACCAATTATTAATAACACCAGCTGTGTCACGCTCCAGGAAGTTACATCAACATTTAAACTCCCCCCACTGATTCCCCACCCCACCAAATATTATATAAGTCCCCTACAGGTGCCTCATATTTTTTTTAATATGGCAAACTAAAAAAAATAAAAAATAAAAAATAAAAACATAAAAAATGAAAACCATTAGGTAACCACAGAATGTTATTTTGGTACAGGGGGTAAAATATGCGCTCATCAAGTTCAGTAGTCATCCAAAATTACACATCTTTGCATAATTGCAATCTATTTGAATCAATAAGGCATGAACTAATTTCATTTCATTTCATGTTATATCTTTTTTACTGAACATGAATGAGCATGAAATATTGAACAAGATATTTTGTAAGGTTTTATAAGGTCAGTATATAAATCTGAGGAAAGGAAAGAGTCTAGGGATGAGAGTAGGGACTTTGAATGTTGGGACAATGACAGGAAAAGCTAGAGAGTTG
>VXCM01002072.1:0-107298 GCA_014773175.1 Lucifuga dentata
TAGTTGGATTGACACTCTTTTCATCAACACCAGAATTTTAACTCTGCTGAATTTGCTGTGTGCTTTTTGTTTTTTTCATTCTTTTTCTCATCTAACGAGTCCCAACGATAAGACATGACTTTGCTTCTTATTTCCCAAGTCTGTTTTCATCATCTCCCTGATTGTTTTCCTCATGTTTTTTTCCTCTTTTCTTCTCATCTCAAAATGTTTCATTTTTTGCTTGTCTCATAGGAGGACAGCGTTCCAGTCAGAGCTCCGCCCACCGAGGCCCCAGAGGTGGAGCTTGATGAGTATTCTGGTCACATGACTCCAACGGAGGCCACTGAAGAAATGCTGATAAGAGGTCTGAATGAACCCCATCACACAACATTAATTTTTCTTTTTTTCCTTTTTTTTATTAATGCAAAACAACATGACATTCATGAAAAAATGATAGATATTAAAGGACAATGTAGGTGATTTTGCATGTTTGAGCCCAAATTACACAACCCGCAAACCGTTAACGTTACTGACAGCCATTTTCGAAAATACACTACTGGCAGCAAATTTTAGATTTTTTTTTCCTGCCTTCTAGCCATTGGTTTGAGTTCATTCCAGGACGCTATACAAAAAAAAATTAACTTGTTATAGATACGTAATCCATCACAGTGAACATGACATCTATTATGTCTTTTTTGTTGAAGTGTTGAAGTAACTTTATTTAAGCAATCCAACACGGAACTGCACAGAAGGCTATGTATGTCTCCACCAGGAAATATAGTCCCAGGAGAAAACGGCTTTTACCGTGACTTCTACATTTGCACATACGTGTTAGAAGGTGAAACACCGAATTTTATGGTGGGTGTATCACCTGAACATTTGATTTTGAATGATTACGGGACTTGGCAAAATAGCACAAAAACTAAAATACAGTTTAATGTTTTAGAAATTGGTTGTCAGTAACGTAACGTGTATTATGAGTAGTATTTATTTGGCCTAAACATGCAAAATCGCAGGTATGGTCCTTTAATAGAACTTAGATAAGAGCTGATATAGCAACAGAATGCAATGTCATACAGCAAGTTACTTGTCAGTGTGACGTCAAAGGAATCTGATGTGTTCAGACCATTGATGATGTCATGTGATGTGTTCAGGGCCACACCAGGCGGAGGAGCCAGGGGAGAGACCAGGAGACGTAAGTTCAGAGGTCAAAACGTTGCTGGACATGACTGAAGTATATTCTGCTTATCAACAAAATAAAAAATAGTTTTGCGTTATTTGCTGCCATTCTTTTCCCTCACTTCCTTGCCTCCTTTCCCTCTCCCTCCCACCTTTCTGGCATCTCCTTCCCTCTTTTCTTTGCCATCCACTTCTTTCTTTTCCTCTTTCCCTTTTTAAATCAGATTTAGAAGTTTTAGTTGTCTGCATCCGCTGCAGGAAAAGATGTAAGACTTTAAATCACTCACCAAAAACAAAACCACCATTTTTTTTTCTTATTTGAATTTCCAGGGCCACATCAGCCACAGGTTAAAAGGAGAGCGAGGGGATCCAGGGCCGAGAGGCCCCCCCGGTCCACCTGGTCCCCCTGGTCCTTTGACTTCACCTGGGCATGGAAACCTTAACAAGGTTCAGCCTGGACCACAGGGGCCACAGGGACCAACAGGACCCCCTGGTTCCCCTGGACAACCAGGGAGAGATGGACAGCAGGTTTGTGTGCCAGAGATAGAGCATTCGTGTGTGTGTGTGTGTGTGTGTGTGTGTGTGTGTGTGTGTGCGTGCGTGCGTGTGCGTGCATGTTCTATCTTTGCCATTTTTATGAATGTGTCTTGGGAGAAGCTGTTTTAACAGGTCATTAATTTTTTTAACGGGATAATTTAGCCCCTTGAATGATTTTAGTGAACAGCTTGAATGAAATTAATGACTTGTGTTTAGGATTAAGATGAAAATTCAGATTGATATTTAACTCTCTCTCTCTCTCTCTCTCTCTCTCCCCCTCTCTCTCTCCCTCCAAAGGGNACTCTCTCTCTCTCTCTCTCTCTCTCTCCCCCTCTCTCTCTCCCTCCAAAGGGAAGCAAAGGTGACATTGGAGATCCAGTAAGTTGTTTTGTCTGTTTCATTCTTACGTCTTTATGTTTGAATTTATGTGTATGAATAAAAACTGTAATTTCACATCCAGGGTGAGAGAGGACCTCAGGGATTTCCAGGTTTGGGTGGAGAGGCTGGAACCAAAGGAGAGAAGGTGCTCTGCTTTCCTTTACTCATAGAATTAGATCGTCTGTTGCCGTTATGAATGTTTCCAGTTAGTACAGTTTGTCTTGTGTATCCTTCTGCCACATCCACTTCCTGCTTTCCTGCCTCCTTTTCCCATTGTCTTTTCCATTTGCCTTTGCTATCTTCAGGGAGACCCAGGAGTTGGTTTACCAGGCCCTCCTGGACCCCCTGGACCTCCTGGACCCCCCAGATCACGCAGTGTACCTGTGAGTATCTCAGTTTAAGTTTCTATGTTTGTAAACTAACGTGCTGTACAAACTGAATAATACAGAATCAGATCGCAATCAAGTCAAGTTGTTAAGCTGAGTAATGAACGCAAACTTGTTCCTGTGTGTGTGTCTTATGTGTTTCTCTGTGTTTTAGTACGGAGCAGATGCTTTGGGATCTGGGTTTGAAGACCTGGATAGTGACACGGAACTCATCAGGGTAAGACTCTGCTGAGCTGGATGGGATGGTCTACAGCTGAGACCGCTGTCACAAATTTCAGCCACATGACTACGTACTCCACCATGGTTTAAAACTCTTTATCCTTCAGGGCCATCCTGGTCCACCAGGGCCTCCAGGACCTCCAGGACCCCCTGGACCCAATCTGTCATCATCTGGCCTTGGAGAAGGCCTTTCTCCTGGGTACTTTGGACCATCTAGTGCCCCTGGCAGAGACGGGATCCCAGGCAAACCTGGAATACCAGTAAGTTATGATAGAAAGAATAAAAATTTCTTTTGACTTTATTTTCAAATATCTGAAAATGCAAAAACCCAAATCAAACCCATGCTCAGCTGCCTTTTCCAGGGTGATTTCAGTTTCACTCAGTGCATTTCCATGCAAGTTAAAATTTTGATTTTACTCCGATCAAGACAATAAAGCTTTTTTTTCCAAACATCATTTAAGTATGTAGACTAAGTAGATTGTTAGTAGAAGTACATTGAAGTAGACACACACTACAGGCCATAAGTTTGAAGCCACCCCCAGATTTAAAAAAAAATCATCAATATTACAATTTATTGCACAGGAAATGACAAAAATATATAAAATAAATGTAACTAATTAGTTTTCAAGAAGAATTAGTCAACATCAAAGCACTTTGAAGTCATTTCAGGCTCAGACTTTGGTTTTGTCAAAGTAACCCCTCTGGTCAAGTCAGAATTCTAAAATCTTTTGCTTCTCTTTTGAATGGATGTAATTTGGCATCATTTTGATGAATGTTTTGGATCGTTGTCCTGTTGAAGAATTCATTTTTGACCAATAATTGGTAAACAGATGGAATCGCGTGTCTTTGAAGGATGGAATGGTAATTCTCTTTCTTCATAATTCCTTTAACTTGGACCAAGTCTCCAGATCTCTCTCCCCCAANACAGGAGTGCTGCACTAATACAGACTGATGCCTTCATGAAAAATCATTTCTGTAGCCAGAGTGGCTACATGATGTGCTACTGTTGACTAATTCTGCTTGAAAAATAATTAGTTACATTTATTTTATATATTTTTGTCATGTGCAATAAATTGTAAAACAGTGTATTGATGATTTTTTTAAGTCTAGGGGTGGCCTTAAACTTCTGACCTGTAGTGTAAGTTGATTGAAAATGGAATTTAAACCAACATTGGCAATGAGTAACAGCCTAAATGACGAGATTGTGAATTGATTTACTCAAGCATGTAAACGATCCATTGTTTTATTATTGGAATAAATAATCTCAGCATATAATCACGGTTAAGAAACTCATCATGTATATTAGGTGAATGGTAGAATGCAGTTAATTCCATGCATGTGTATGGCTTACTCACCTTTTCTAAAAACAAATATGAGTTTATTGCGCATGGAAACGTACTGAGTAATACGTATGGTTTGGTTTGGTTCAATGCGGTTGGGTAGGATTAGAAAAACTCGATATGTTGTTGGCAGTCTGAGTGTTACTGTATTATTGCAACGTAGATTAAATATCTGGAGATGTAGATACACACAAACAAAAGCTTCTGATGTTCATACCAGGCTGAAAAACTTTGTGCAGCGTAAAAATGTTGTGCCATTCTTTGTGAAAACTATAGATTATACTAATCATATTTTTACATGTAATCTCTCTGCTTCCCATGATGTACTAGTGGTATTGCAGTATTTTTTTTTGTTTGTTTTTATGTATGGTATAGACTCCATCTCTCTTATTATCTTCTATTTATGATTAAAATTATTATGTCTTGTATTGTGTCTTTGTCAGTAACCACTCTGCCTTTTATCTTCCCTCTATCTCTCACCCCTTTTGTTTCCTTTCTTTTCTATAATTACTCTTCATTTATCTATCCAATCATTACGACTCCCACTCATCGCTCCTCTTGTCTACTTCCTCCCCCTCTCCTGCCGTCTCCTCCTCTTGTCCCCTTTGTTTCAGATATTTGAGGATTGGTTTAATGATTCTGGGCCTTTTGGTTCAGGTTTGGGCTCAGGCGTGACCTCTGACCTGGGCTCAGACCTTGACTCTAGTCTCAGTTCTGGTTCCGGTTCTGGTTCCGGTTCTGGCTCTGGGTTTGACTTCGGGTCTTCTTGGGGTTCTGGCGAGGTATATCGCCCTGGTTTCCTTGGTAAAACCAGCAGGCACTAAAAGGCAGAATTACAGTCAAAAGCCAGTAGATTGAGGCAGCATCACCCGATTATTGAGCAGGATTATTTTATATTAAATGGAACAAAAGAATACAATATCCAAATATGGTGCAGAAATCACTTCCAGGTAGCAGTAACTCCAATTTAAAGGTCCTTACCAGTGATTTTGCATGTTTAAACCCAGTAAATACTACCTGCATACATGTTACGTTACTGACAGCCAATTTCAAAAACACTTCACACCATATTTTAGTTTTCCTGTTATTTTGCCAAATCCCCAAATGTTTCAAAATCAAATGTTCAGGTCATACACCCACCTTTAAATTTGATGTTTCACCTTCTAACACTTATGACAGTTATAGTTAATTTGTCCATCTTCTCCTGGGACTGTATTCTCTTGTGGAGGCACACATTGTCTTCCGTGCAGCTCCGAGACAGATCAGTGAGATAAAGTTATTTTGACCAAAAAAATTAATAGACATAGTTCGCTGTGATAGGTGCAAGTCTCTACAAGTTGATTTTAATAGTGGAATGAGCTGAAAACAATGGCGGACTGGATAGTAGGAAAAAAAATCTAAAATTTGCCCTCCAGTAGTATATTTTAGGGAATGGTTATCAGTAAAGTAACATGTTTGCAGGTTGTATATATTGGATTCAAACATGCAAAATTGCCAGTATTGTCCTTTAAGTGTGTCTAGCTTTGTTTGTAAGCTGGAGGCTGGCAGAAGTCTCATCTTTGCTGCTGCACTAGTGACTCCTGCTGGTCGGTCACGGGGAGGCAGGCTCTGGACGATGCAGTGAACCCCACTGACTTTGCAGTCTCAGTGAAGACAAATAGTTAATAACACCATGTGACATATGTACCTGCAGCTTGTGGCGGCCTACAGGCCAGGTTAGTAGCAACAGGAAGTGAAAGTGCTGAAGGGAAATGGACGTTGAAAAGTCTTTCATCTTTAAAGGACCATATCACATTTTATATAGTTTACTCTAATATATTCAGTTTTCATACATGTAATGTTACTGACAATCATTTCCCAAAGCATACTAATTAAACATGTGAATGGTGAATTAAAAATGTTTTTCCTACCTTCCAGGCTGCCATTGGTTTCAGTTCATTCTGGTACGCTATTAAAATCAACTTGTTGATACTTGAAACGTTCATGGGATAGGTAATCCATCATCACCAACAAGACGTGTGTTAGGTTTTTTCGAAGTTTTGTAATTTTAGCATTAAAGCACAATAAAAAGCGTGGAGTGAATGTTTGTCTCCACTGGGGAATATAGTCCCAAAAGAAGACCTNAATAAAAAGCGTGGAGTGAATGTTTGTCTCCACTGGGGAATATAGTCCCAAAAGAAGACCTGCATTTATGGAAAAATTTAAACGTGACTTCATAATTTTGTCTTAACTATTACAGGCGACACATCGATTTTTAAGGTGGGTGTATCACTTGAATATTTGATTTTGAAAGATTAAGTGATTTCACAAAATATCAGGAAAGCTGAAATACAGTTTTATCCTTTGGGAAATGATTGTCAGTAATGTAACATGTATGAGAATTGAATATATTAAGCTCAAACATGCAAAATGGATGGTATGGTCCTTTAATAAAACATTTTAAAACAATGATAGCATGATAAAAGAATGATATTTTCTCACTGCCTCAATGCTCAGGCTGCTGACTGAGCTTTATCTCTAACCATGTTGTCTAAAAATAACTGCAGACTGGCTCATAATATTGAAATGGCCACTGGCCAAGCCGAAGAGCTTGTCGCCTAATTTGCTGACGTATGTGTGTGTGTGTGTTTGTGCCTGTGTGTGTGCTTGTGTGTACAGATATCGCCGAACTTTCTTGCTCTTCCATAATTCTCCTGGCAGCTAAACTGCAGATTGGGATAATTAGTTTTGATCCATTTACTTTCAGTTCAAATATTGTCATGACCGTGTTTTCACTGTTGAGTTTCATTTTACATTATAAACTCATTGAACTGAAGTGAACTGATCATAAACTTGCCGTATGAGATCAATCATCTCAATCTGAGCTGCCATTTATGCTTCTGTTATCCAACATGGTTATGGAAAAAATCTGCCTTTTACAGTTCTTTTTTTTTTCATTTACTGTTGTATTTGAAGTTGAAATATAATGTTTCATTTGACCACTTTCCCGAGAGAAATATGTGTGAGGCAAAAAATAAAATAAAATAAAAATAAATAAATAAATAAATTGCAGGTACCAGCTTCCGAGGTACTTTTATGAGTTGCTTTTGAGATTTCATACTGTGGACCAATCATTCAACCAAGTCAGATCTCAGATTTGGGTCCTGCTGCTTTAAGGACAAAAAAATTCAGTATCTGATTTTTCTAAGCAGCTTAAAATTTTATTAGGCCTTTTTTGGGCATCAATAATTCAGTGCATCATGGAATTTCTAGGTTAAAAAATTTGAGGCCTCTGACACATCAGTGAGCAACTTGTACTAACAAATGGCACTTTGGTACTGCTTAATTAAAGGAATATTTTTTGTGATAATGGCCTATTCACCAACTTTTTTGTCATCTGATGAAAAAAATGGCACAACTTTTCATCTATTACTCAATATTATATTCTGTCATGATATCATGGACTACTAAAGCTGATAATCATATAGAGACATGGGACAGTTTTGGCTGATACTATCTCATTGCTTTAACAGAGAAGATGACCAATGAGCTATTTTTCCCAAAAAGTTGAAATATTCCTTTAAACTGACTGGCTTTGGATTTGGCATTTACAGCTGTTGCTCCTACTGGAATGGCTGCTAGCATGATATTTTCTGCGACCGCGTTATTCTTTTGATTTGTCTTGAGTTTTCTGTCTCTACCTGTCTGTCCAGGGCCTGGCAGGAAAAGACGGGGCTGCAGGTCCACCTGGAGCTGTGGGAGAGAAGGTACGATGGTCAGGATGGAAGGTCGCTAAACACCTGGTGTCAATCTAATCTGAGCTAATGCCATGTTAACATACACAAAGCTTAGTAAAAGCACTGCTAAACTTCAAAATCAAACATCAACATTTTTAACTCGGCATCAGTGTGAACCCTGAGCTGGATTTCGGAGACAAGGTTTTCACAGCGAGTGGGTGTGTTTCACAGTGTGTTTCTTAGTTTTTTATTCTTTTGGTTTTTTGTTGGTTTTTTGTTTGTTTGTTTGTTTTTTTTACATTAACACAATTGGAAAAAAAAGGGCATTTCATAATAAGAACAATTTAATATATCCCAGTAAGTTATGCATAAAAAGAAAGAAAAGAAAAAAAAATACAACATTAACTGATAAGTGAATAAGTGATTTTGAAGATGAATTTTGATGACAAGATGTTATGTTTTATCTTCTGATGTCTGATGTCCAATTAATCTGGTTATAATATCTTTGTCCATAACATAGAGGGACAACCTTATTTAATGTTTCTATTAGATCACCTTCACCACTTCTGATTCAAGGACCATACCGGTGGTTTGGTATGTTTAAGCCTAATAAATACATGCATACATGACTGAGGAGCATTTTCCAAAATATAAAACCTTATTTTAGTTTTTTTGTCATTTTGCCAAAACTCTTAATCTTTCAAAATCAAATGTTCAGGTGATATGCCCCCTTAAAATTCACTGTTTTACCTGTGAACACATACATGTAGAAAGGATGGTCGTTTTTAATTTCCTGGTAAAAGATGTCTTCACTTGGGACTATATTCCCTGGCGGAGACATATATTTTCTTCCAACTCTGTGTTGGATGTGTTTAGTAAAGTTATTATGCCAAAAAAAATTTCCATAAGGTTTTCCATAAGGTAACATGTACGCGGATTGTATTTATTGGGCTGAAACATGCAAAAGCACCGGTATGGTCCTTTAAGATGTGTTATTACACATGATTATTACAGGACGTAATCCCTGTGTCTTCCTCCTTTCATGACATCCTCAGGGTGTTCAGGGTTTACCTGGACCACCTGGACCAAAGGTAAGATAATGCATACTGATGATATGACATAATGTATATTAAAATTGTCTTTATTGTCACATGACTGTTAAAGCCAATTAAATGTTATTTAGCAAAAACAAAAAAAAAAAACTGGACTTGTTTTTCATTTAACAAGGACAACCAGTACATGCTAGCTCTGCTTTTGCTAATAGAAATTTCTTATATCTCTTTTTTCTTTTTTATTTTTTTTTCTTCCTCTGCAGGGAGAATGTGGGTCTGTGGGCACACCAGGGCATCCAGGGGCCACTGGTCCACAGGGGGAGAGAGGCCCAGCAGGGCCTCCAGGACCTCCAGGACCTCCTGGACCTCCAGGAACCAAATTCTTTGTAGAGGTGACTCATTTTATACCTAAAATCCATGTAGGCCGACATTCATATGAAATGGATAAAATTAGATCTGGACCTCTGATCAATGACAAAAACACCAATTTTGTGCTAAATTAAATGTTCATATTTTTACAGGAGCAAATGGCATGTCTTTGACGTTTCAGAAACTAGTATAGAGAGGCATTATGTACACAAAAGTAGCAATTCAACATGATTTCATGTACAAACAGATTCGTTTTGAGCCCCTGGTTGTTCAAATCTTGAAGGAGTGCAGGAAATGAGAGGAGCTGAGGACAGAACACAAGTCTCCAAGAATTCCTAAATTCATATTTTTCATCAGGCTATGTTTGCTTTCAGGATATGGAGGGATCTGGGAAGAGTGACATGCTCTTTGGAGCTGGTGTCAGAGGCCCCCAGGTCAGTGTGTGTGCGCGCGTGTGTGTGTGTGTATTGTGTTCTTGCATAGACTGGATATCTTCAAATACACAATATCTTATTTTTTTTTTTTTTTCCCCAGGGCACCCCTGGCTTACCTGGCCCACCAGGACCAAAGGTAGTTTTTTCATTTATTTTCATTGAACACATGCATAATCCTGCAAAAGGTAGCGGGTGTTCTGTTATGGTACCATACATGCGGTCATACATACTAAACATGATATACAGTAGTATGTACGAGTATTGTGACATACATCTTGTAGCTTTATTGTTCTTGGTTACTGATTGGTTAAAAATGCTTTGGGCCAGATTCATAAAAAAAATCACATTAAGTACGTAGCTTTGCACTAAATGAGCACCGTGATAAATGAAGCTCATTCATAAAGCTTCTCTTAGGTTAATCAGAGCACCGTGTCACATTAAGGTAGTGATGTTATCAGGTGTGTCACAAGTAAAAGCCAGTGAAGATCAGCGTGTTAATGAGCTGCTTCATATTTACGAGCCACTATTTATCCTGATTCATCTGGTTTTAAAGCGACGGTAAAACATGAAACCAGCAAAGATACATAAATTCTACTTTAGAGCTCCACAATTTAAAAGACTAGTGAGTGCCCGTTCAGAACGTGCCTGTTAGGACCAGGCTGGACTGTATGATCCGGCCTGGTCCGCAGCCTGCCATAATTTTCTTCTGCATGTCCTCGTGAGCTAGCTTTGTTTGCTGTNCGGCCTGGTCCGCAGCCTGCCATAATTTTCTTCTGCATGTCCTCGTGAGCTAGCTTTGTTTGCTGTACAGGGTCGGGTTGAGACTGTGGTGCTGGACTGGAGCGTATCCTGCCATGTAGATTACTTTTTACCAGCACATCTCAATTTGAGAACCACTCATCCAAACAGCTTCACACGCAACACTACACGTCCTTGAGTCCTGAGCAATAAACCTGCTGAATATCAACTTCATGCAGTTCTAGAGATGCTGGTGCCACAGACAGACAGAGAAACTGTCTTTATGATTAGATTGACACTAAAATAACAGGTACACGCACATATTAACTTCCGTAGTGTGTGAGTGCTGTGGGGGGAGTGGAGATGGTGTGTGTGTGCGCGCGTGCGTGTGTGAGGGAGGCAGACGTGCACAGTGCAGCAGATGATTTTATGAATAAGCTTAATGCCACGAGAACGTGTGAGATCAGATCAAAACTCACCATTTAAAAACTGACTGATCAGCTGAGTGAGATTATCTATCAACTGTATTGATCACTAACACATGTGAGGCAAATACCGTTTTAAATGTCGCCCAGATTTCATATCGCTGAAATTTATGACCACAATTATTTTCTGAATGATATTCTGTGATGGTGTTTTTTTTATGAATCGCTTCCCTGACATGTAAATAAGGAAATGCTGTAGTAACACCTTTCTGTAGGAACGCCTCTTTCAACATAACATAGCATGGTTTGTTTATGAATAAAGGAACGTGGTTGCATGACGATATTTGCAGATATTGACACGGTAAATCATATGCTACTGTTTATGAATTTGGCCCGTTTTGTGCTGTCTTTGCAGGGTGAAGACGGAGCACCGGGTCCTCCAGGTCTCCCTGCCAAGGTAGGTTGACTTGAAAACATCACATTGCTTCAAATTCTCTCTTCAAAGATGACGACCCTCTCTGTGTCATCTCTGCCCTCAAGTGTATTGATATGAAAAGTGTATTGATATGTGTATTGATATGAAAAGTGAGTGGGATCCTTGAGCATTAAGTATTCGGCTCTGTTCACAAAATCAAATCTGTTCTTGTGATCTGTTTAACTCAGCTCTTGTGTGTAACTGCCACGCTGCTTTTGTCTGTGCTTTGTGACTGCAGGGTGAGCCGGGAGACCCAGGACCAGAGGGTTTTCAGGGTCCTGCTGGACTACCGGGTGTAAGGGTAAGTCGAAGCCAGCGGTTTACTCAGCGGATATTCAAGCATTAAAAAGTGATTTTTCACTTTTTTTTTTTTTTTTTNTTTTTTTTTTTTTTTTGATTACATTGTTCTTTCATAGAGCCGATATGGCTGCATTTGAATTGTTCAAATGTGTTAAAGGACCATATTGGTGATTGTGCATGTTTGAGCCCATGAACCTGCATATACAGTATGTGACGTTACTGAGAACTAATTTCAAACACATAAAATCATATTTTAGTTATTTTTTTTTTAAATCTCCTAATCTTTCAAAATGAAATGTTCAGGTGATACTTTCGCCTTAAAATTCAATGTTTCACCTTCTAACACTTACACACAGTTGTAGAAGCTTGGCTGGGTCAGGAACTGCTAATGTGAAACACTGTACATGATCCTGGGCTATACAAATAAATCTGACTTGACTTTGACTTTGACTTGACTTAGAAGGCACGTTGATTTTAATTGTTCTGTAAAAGCTGTCTTCTCCTGGGACTATATTTCCTGTGGAGACATACGTCTTCCTCCATGCAGCTCCGCGTTGCATCTGTTTAACTAAAAGTTACTTCAACAAAAAAAACCTAATAGACATGTTGTCCACTGTGATGGATTACATGTCTCAAGTACATTTCAAGTCTCTACAAGTAGATTTTAATAGCATAATGGAATGAACTGAAGTCTGGAAAGTAGGAAAAACAATCTAAAATTTACTGCTAACGTATATTTTGGGAAATGGTTGTCAGTAATGTAACGTGTATGTGGATTGTATATATTGGGCTCAAACATNTATATTTTGGGAAATGGTTGTCAGTAATGTAACGTGTATGTGGATTGTATATATTGGGCTCAAACATGCAAGATCTCCGGTATGATCCTTTAAATGTCGTGGAAATGATAGAGGCTTCCTATGTCTTGAATTTTGATGATGGCCCGTTGTTTAAATTGACGTGATGGAGAATACAGTTAAAGCACAGTACGGTAATGGTACAGTATGGAGGCATCACTGTGCTTGGTTATCTCAGAAAAAAAAAAAAAAAANAAAAAAAAAAAAAAAACAAACTTTACCTCAAATTATTTAAGTTTAGCATTTCAATGACAGTATCAGCAGGGAGCAACATTCTATCAGTTCACTTTAAATCAGTTTTGTCCAGAAAGGGGAAATAACAATTTGTCTACATAAAGCATCACAATCTCAGTTGATCACCTTCATATTTCTGGACTGGATAATGCTTATGTACATGTTTGTCTTTCCTTTACAAACAGGGAGTCAAAGGAGAAAAAGGAAGTCCAGGATCCAAGGCAGGTTTCTCTTTAAAGTCAAGTTACCTTATTATGTACCTTTGGATGTTCAATCAGAAATTGATTCAGCATAAAATACATCATTTAGACCAATGATGTAATATAAACACAACACCATAATTTAACAAACGTCATTTGTGTCAGTTTAACCAATAATAATTATGTGTGTGTTTTCTCCATTTCAGTTTTATATTGTTTCATAGTTTATCAAATGAATACTTGTGCTTATTTCTTATTGTCTTGTCCCAAAGGGTGAACGTGGTGTTGACGGACTCAGTATCCCAGGACCACCTGGACCTCCTGGATCTTTCGTTAATCTGCAGGATGTATGCATACACACACACCCATACACACAGTTCTAAAGCCATTATAAGCCGTTCTATAGCTCTATGTGTTGAATATCAAAAATCTTGGAGAAACAAATCCACTGTGTTCTGTCTGCAGCTGCTCCTGAATGTTACAGACGGCATCTTTAACTTCACAGAGACCAGAGGACCACCAGGGCCCACGGTGCGTAACCACAGTAAAAGCCATAAATCCAAAGTTCAGTGGATGTCCTGAAAGGAAAATAACCCCCCCCCCCCCCNCCCCCCCCCCCCCGAATTTTCAGTGGTTTCCTGCCTCTGTCTGCAGGTTTTGAAAAGCAAATACAGAAAGGAAGGTGAAGAAAGGATTACAGATATTCACTTCTGTGACATCAAATCAGTTTACATTAGCTTAGACTTTAATTGCAGTGAAGGACAAATATTGAATATTGTGGGTTTTACTCTAAATCAACCAATTAACATAAATTTTCACCACAAGTGAAAGTGTACAAGTGACATCATCATCATCACATGCTCTCTGCAAAGCTCAGCATCCTAAACGTATCAGGTTGCTGTGCTGGAAATGTTTCTGTGTGTGACTGCCCTCTTCTGGTCATCCCCTGTAACTGCACTGCTGTTAAACTTAATATTTGCTTGCTCAAAAAAACAAAAAACAAAAACAAAAAGAAACAAATATATATATATACACACACACACATTTTTAGCTTTTTTTTGTGAGTACAGTTGCATATCAGGTCATTCTGCATGGAGTCATGATCCCAAGTTTAGGAAACACTGACCTATAGCTCAGGATGTATTTTTAAAAATGCTTTTGAATGTTCTTCTCTTTAGCATTGTTTCATTTCTGCATTGCTGTGTATGAGCATGTGGATTTTTGACTGTCAGCTAACCCAACTATATGGCTTCTGCTTTTGTGTGGTGCATGCTTGCTGTGGGTGGACTGTGCATTTGTGTGCGTGTGTGTATTTGTGTGTTGCAGGGCCCTGAAGGCTTGCCTGGCAGAGCTGGATTTCCTGTAAGAGCATTTTGCATCACCACCTTTTGCGTATCACCTGTTGACTTTGATATTCTGTGACTAAACTGAAAGAAAACTTGACATCACTGTACAGTAAAAAGGAATTTGTGATTTGAAAGAAATAACAAGCAACATTTTTTTTCTCTCTATTTTGCGTTTTGCTGTCACTGGCTTTAATAGGGTAGGTAAAGTACCTAAACGAGGTAAAAACGTCATCAAAACCTTATTCAGTACTGAACATGTGCTTGAAATCGTCCCTCATGACCTCAAGACTGATCAAAACGCTAGATGTAGAATTTTAAAACTGCTTAGCCATCATCGTATCCAAACTCCCCCATAAACCTTATAACTCTGCTTTCCTGATAACAATCCTTCCATCCCTCCCCAGGGACCCCGAGGACCAAAGGGAGACATGGGCCCATCGGGTCCACGGGGGCCACCAGGGCTCAAGGTGAGAACTAGTCCAAACATAAATAACCTCTTAATGGCAGAATATTCTCAGACTGTGTGTGAGTTTGTAAAACATACCGTCATTTCATAATAATAAGATGAGTAGTAATCATAATTCATCATCAGAAACGCTCAGTTTTGGTTCAAGAGGGAGATATTTCTTTTTTGTGTGTGTGTGTGTGTTCACAGGGAGAGAAAGGAGAGCCGGGGGTGACCATTGCTGCTGATGGATCTATCTTAACAGGGATGAGAGGCCCCCAGGGGCCCAGAGGTGTCAAGGTACCACAGAAATTACCCCTTCCATCAGACTGTGTAATAACTTACCAAACATCTGATACCTGAGCCCCCATTAGCGTGGGCAAAGACGTTAATGTGACATAGTATCCGATCATGCATGAACTTTGACACCCGTAGTCTTGGTCTCCCATTGTAAACCCAACACTTCAGGTACTTTGGCTTGGGCTAAAATGGTATCAGGGTCTACTGGATTATCATTCATGATCATTCATGAAGACCCTTTCCCACTATCCTTCCATCACAGAGTGTCACAATCCACAGTCCACATCACAGGAGCAGAACGGCAATTTTTTCATGTTTAAGCTCAATAAATACTGCATGCATACACGTTGTGGTACTGATAACCAATTTCAAAAACATAAAGCTGTCTTTTAGTTTTCTTGTTATTTTTGTTAAATCCCTTAATCTTTCAAAATCAAATGTTCACGTGAAACACCTATTTTAAATTTCATAGTTTTGCCTGCTAGCATGTATGTCCAAATGTAGAAGGACGGTCATTTTAATTTCACCATAAAAGTCGTCTTCCCTTCAGAATATATATTTCCTGGCGGAGACATACATTGTCTTCCGTGCAGCTCTGTGTTGGATCAGTTAAAAACAAGTTACTTCAACAAAAAAACCCTAACAGACATGTTGTTCACTGTGATGGATTACGTATCTCAAGTGTGTTTCAAGTCTCTACAAGTAGATTTTTATGGCGTACGGAAAGAAATTGAAGCCAATGACAGTCTGGAAGGTAGGAAAAATAATCCAAAATTTACCGCTAATGTAGTATATTTTGGAAAATGGTTACCAGAAACATAACGTCAGTGTGGATTGTATATACTGGGCTCAAATGTGCCCGATCGCCAGTATGTTTCTTTAAGTGTACCCAATCACCAGTATTGTCCAATAAGCTGAAGTCCAATCATGGCCATGAAAACACGTCTATACTGTCATCACTGTAAACCTGTACATGCTGTATGCTGCTTTAATCTGATGTAACATTTTGCTGTAATGCGTCATATTTTCACAGGGTGATCGTGGCTTACCTGGATCTGCTGGACTCATGGTGAGCTCATAATAAAAAACATAACATGAATTACTGCAAACTCTCTAGCACCTTTAATTACTCTTTTGTCTATTACCACGTTGTAATTATTTGTGGGCCTAAATCTGCTGTGGCTCTTAATTAATTTAATTATTTAATTATTATTATTTTTAAAAATATTTTATTATAAAATTAATTTTACTTAATGAAATCAACAGAAGTGTTTGTCAGCGCTTGCTATTTTAAACCTCCTCGTGTCTTTAATAAGAAAAGCTTCACCAATACTTTTATTCTTATTGTTATTAACTACTTGGGAAAGTTTTCAACTAAGGAAATAATACACTCGCCTGTTGTTGGTTTTTTGTTTTTCAGGGACCAATAGGACCACCTGGACCCAAAGGAGAATATGGCTTCCCTGGTCGAGCGGTCAGTTCATTGCATTTGCTGTATTTCTGGCAGGAAATGATGGTTGATAATGGTTCTAAGAACTCAATGAGAATGATTAATGAACTGAAGCAGTTCTCTTAAAAGTATATCTGTGGACATTAACAAAAATTAAACTGTTACTAATCAAAGATTTTGCAAGTTCTGTTATGACTTGAATAATCAAGTTATTTATGCTATTTCCTTAAAGGACAATACTGGTGAATTTGCATGAAATAGAAATTGAAAATGCACCCTGCCGTGTGCGGACTACTTTTTACCAGCACAGCTCAATTCGAGAACCGCTCATCCCAACAACTTCACACGCGACACTGTACGTAGTGATGTTACGTGAGGTACCGAGGCTTCGAAGCATGTCGAGCAGTCAAGGAAAATTTCCGTGAAGTGCGTGTCGAGGCGTGTTTCATTTTAGATGAATGACGTAATCGATGACATCCTTGGCCTCATTGCCCTCCCGTACCACGTGACTGGTTTGGGAAGTGCCTCGTTTCACACCGCGAGATTTGTCTTGTGTATATAAAAACATTGGAAATGATGAGATTCTTACCATTTTTGGTTAAGAATATCGGTGGCCATTTGGCATCAATTTACATAATTTTCACTGCTTAGTCATTCACAATGGATCACTATTAATTTATTATAAAAACAATTGACTAAAGAACTTTGTACACATTTAATTCATTAATTATAAGGGGGTTGTGTTTTCATACACATTCTTGTTTTGAATGATCATTTCTAAGACAAACAAAATCACAACTGGTATTTTTATTGTGTTCACATCACAAGGCTTCATTTTAGCTGTTTCACACTCTGGCCAGCAGATGGCGCAGTGTTTACATGAAGCATCAAGGAATGGTTCAGTGCTTCACGAAGCTTCATCTGGCCATCACTAGCTGCTGACCGGTGCCACTGACAGAGATTTCTGCCTTTATAGATACACTGTGATTTTATTTCACGTTGTATTTCGCTCTGATTTAAGCGGCGGACTAGCTTAAGCTAAGCTAAACTCAAGAGTCGTTTAACTTAACACACTCATCCCATTTCTAAAAAAAAAAAAACGTTGAAAATAACATATGGAAATCATTGTATGAACATTTATCTCCCCCACGTTATTTAAAATTGTATAAACACAGACTAGACTACGAGATCCCGACGCTATCCAGCTCCGTCCTTCCAAAATGGTGATAAAATCCCATAATGCAACGCGTCAGTCACGTGGGATCCCAACGCTTTATGAACCTTCCATCCCAAAATTCCCCCAAACCACGCCATAAATATTGTTAAATCTCATATTAGCCTGATCGGCATTAAAATGTCAAACCATAAAATGCATAAGTTCCATGTTATATTAGTTCTGTGCTGAATAAATCTATATTTTTATATATACCGTGAGTGAGGTGTCTATGGACATGGAGCTCTTTAAATACTCAGCTAACGCATCGATTTTTTTGGCTAGTATATAGCTAGCTATATACTAGCCCATAGCTCATAGCAGACGCCTAACCGCAATACCTGGTTAGGCCGAGCGGGAGAGAAGCTGGTTGAGCTCTCTCACGGTCTGCATGTAACATACTGAGCTATGGCGTCCGTTAATACGCTCCGCAACGGTGTGGAAAACAGGCACCCTTGCGGACAAGACACGCAGACGGTCCTTTCCCTCTGCGTGTCTTTTAATAAATAATTTTAATTAGTTTTATTTTTAATAAAATAAATTATTTTTAAAAATAAAAATTCAATTTTAATCATTAATTAACTAATTAATGATAAATATTTATAAATATAATAAATTTAAAAAAGCGAATAGAAATAGTTGAAAAAAGTGAGGACAGTTTTTTTTTGATTAATAAGAGGAGGAATTGCTGTTACTTGTATTTTATATTGTTTATATATTGTATATATTATTATGTTATTTATATATTATAAATATATATTTGTGGTATATTATTATTATTATTATATAGCCTCCTCTGCTAGTCGCTTGTCAAAGTTGTTATCCTGTCCTCCTGTCTCCCTTCCACACCTCTACACACTACACCTAGCTTTCCTCGGTACCTCTTCCTATCTCTTCACTTGGCCAGTCATCGTTGGAGGCGCGTTTATGTCACATTTTCCACGTCTACTGTCGCGGTTGCTTTAAAGGACCATACCGGCCATTTTGCACGTTTGAGCCTAATACTGGTATATTCAATTTTCATACACATAAGGTTACTGACAATCATTTCCCAAAGGATAAAACCGTATGAAGAGTTTTGTTCAGGGAGTCGCCTGTGATTTTGATTCTCCTTGTCTTGTCTTCCTGTAGGGACGACCTGGTATGCCGGGGAGGAAGGGCGACAGGGGAGACTCCATCGGCCTGCCGGTAAGAGGAAATGAAGTGGAAAGAAAGGAACAGACCTGTGATTTCCCTGTCGTTAAATGCCCAAATCAATAGTTATTAATAAAGCTGTGTCCAACAATCATTAAACAATATCAGAAGATATTAATAACACAGATTTAATTGTTATCTGGTGTTTGCCCTTGTATCAAAATACCTGTTAAACAACAGCAGCCACCAGTCTGAATTTTGATAGTTGGGTGACACTTTTATTATTTTTGGATTGCTCGCTCTCTCTCTCTCTCTCTCTCTCTCTCTCTCTCTCTCTCTCTCAGGGGCCTCCAGGTCCTCCAGGCCCACCTGGACTTCCAGGAAGAATTCTTGGGCTGAATGGAGTGAGTATGAATCTGCAGTTTCATTTTTCTCTGATCCTTCACTTAGTGGAAAGGAACAACAATGATGATGATGATGACGAATAGCCAACACTTCTTATCAACACTTGTTATCTTAAAACGACTACTTAATTGCATTTGAACTCAATTAAACTTATTTTAATTGCCTGTTTTAGAATAACAGTTTTGGCATAGGTCTTTTTCAAAATATGACGATTCGGCATAATCAGGCATGGAGTACTCATCATAGATTTGGTGTTTGTGTTGATATTGGTTAAGTATTAATATGTGTTAGTGTTATTATCATTAGAATCTTGTTTTGTTTTTTGTTTTTTTGTGAAACCAGGTCTGCATTTTGACTCTGATTTATGCAGACTGAATTTCCGTTTCAGCCTGATTTGTACTGCTTTTCTTTGAATCTTAAAGACAGTGTTTCCGGTGCGCCCCAGACCGCACTGCAAAAAGGGACCAGTAAGTCTGAACCGGACCATCTGATTGGTCTGGTTCTGTTTGGAATCAGACTGTCCGGTGGTCTGTGGTGTGGGTGTAGCAGCATGGCAGCGCTCTGTTGTGGGCTCTAAAAATCTAAGCCATCTAAGTTCCCTGTTTTCCTTCTCTGTCCTCCCTGCACTCCTTTTTCTTTGGAAAGGCTACATGTCTGTCTCCTTTACATCCAGGCGTTAGCATGCATTGTTTCTCCTCCTCAATTAACCTGAAAACCAGTTATTTTTCTATGTGGCCCCTATTTATGAAGCCCAGGCCATGACATTTGTGAAAAAATTATAACACACGGCCACGAATTACTAATGTGTGTGAACGAGATACTTGAAGCGTGGCCACGAATTACTACTGCACAGATTACTCAAAGCATAGCCACGAGTTATTACTGTGTGTGGAACAACTTCATTATAAACATAAAGAAACTCCTCTTATGGGCCATAAATTTTTGCAATTAATCTGTGATGTCTGTGTCTGAAACAGTTCATTTTTGATTGTGACAAAGACTCAAGTCCAGTCAGATTTATTTGTATATCCCAGCATCACATATAACATCTCAAAGGGCTTTACAGGCCTACACATTAACGGTTACTGACCAGTCCAAGCTCTCTAAGGCTGGATTTACACTACAAGTCTTGATGCTCAATTCTGATCTTTTGCCTATATGCCTTTATATCCGATTTTTTGTTCATCGTATTTACATTTTCTTTTTTAAGCGGCTCATATCTGATACCTTTATTTACATGCTTTGACCTGTAGCAGCAGGATGCAGTTGTGCATACTCACATTTCTGAGCTGGATGTAAACAAAATGCTTCAATGGACTAAGATGAGAGAACTAGTTAAAAATATGATCAGCGGTTAAAACTTTCACATGCAGAGAGAAACATCTGATATGTTGTGTGAGCGTTTATCTCTNGATCAGCGGTTAAAACTTTCACATGCAGAGAGAAACATCTGATATGTTGTGTGAGCGTTTATCTCTGCCATAGGGACACGTATTTTCGCGGGGCGATCACGGAGAAGAAGTGAGACTTTTGCTGCTGTAACAGGAGCCTGTTATCACACACAAATGTGTATTTGACATAAACACACATCAGTATGTCTGATATATATAGTACGTCCTCCATTTCTGTTTACAGAGAGCGGTCATCATCGCTTACATCATTCATATATAGATAAAGCAGAACGTTACGTAGGAGTCGGAATGGTGAGGAAATTCCGATCTGTGTATTTAGACAGCAGCACTGGCTGATATCGATACGTATCCGATTTATTTCCACATATGCAAGTGGCCGAAATTGGATCTGAGAATATCCAATTCGATGTGGCTTTTTACCATTTACATCTCAGGAAGTGTATCCGATACGTGTCACATGTGAACAAAAGATTGAAATCAGGCATGGTCGTGTAAATCCAGCCTAAGACAATGAGGAAAAACTCCCCAAAAACCTTATTCCATAAGGAAAATGGAAGAAACCTCAGGAGAGGCTATTCAAAGAGGATGTCACACATAATCACTTCCAGCAGCCTTCAGCTGTTTCTGTTACCATAAAGTTCAGAACAAGTGTGCAATCAACTTGTAGCTATCCTATGCTAGCATTAAGTCGTTATAATTAAGTAATTCTGACGCATTAATAACTTGTGGCCACACTATACGTGTCTCGTGGCCATGAGACACGTATAGTGTCTCGTGGCCACAAGTTATTAATACATATGTCATTCCTATGCATTAATATATCGTGGCTATGGGATTTTATGTCGTTCACGCACATTAGTAACTCATAAGGTGTTTTTTTTTTTTTTTTTTTTTNTTTTTTTTTTTTTTTTTTATAAATGTCACTGCCTGGGCTCTACTGTATTTGATTTTTGGACTTGATTTCCTTTTACATAGTGTCTGTATGTGGATTGGTGTTTATGAGCCATGTCCAAAGGTGATCTGGTATCTAATTTATCCAGATATGATCCGATCATCCGTAGTGAATATTAACACCTGATGTTAAAAAGGTGTGAACCTGAACTCAAGTAATGTTCCTCTTTCGCTCCCCTCCATTCTCCTCTCCCTCCTCATCGTCTCAGGAAAGAGGAAGCTGGATAAATCTCCAACAAGGAGGCCAAAAGAGCAGAATCAGAGTTGGTGTTTAAGTTAAATTTAAGCAAAAGAGAAACAATAACCTGTAATAGACCTTCTCTTCTCTTTACTTATTGGAATATTCCAAAGAAGATCTATTTCTTTTCTGGTTATATGTTTCTGTATATGACGTCCCGTTTGGAAATGTCATGGTGTCTGCTTGGCTAAACTCCAATCAGCTAGACTGGTGAAATGTAGAACAGTGTGAGAAATTCTTACCAAACTGCAAAGTTTGATATAATGGTAACTATTATGATGTGGGGAAAAACTGAATTTGGCTCCTGTTTCTTCACATTGACCTTCTTTGGTTTTTGGTGTGGTAAAGGTTTCTTCCGTAAATGTGTCTTAACTTGTTACTTATGGGTGGCGTTGAACTATTGGGTATTTTTCTCATTAAGCGATTTAGCACAGATGTTAAAATCATCCACGTGTCCCTGATCGATGATTTGTTCAGGTTATATTTTACAGTAGGCTACACCTGTGTGGAGAAAGATTGTGACAGCCGTTTGTTGTATGGCCTATAGATTAAAAAAAAAAAAATGAAGCATGTATTTCAGGCAGCCATGAGTGATTTGTAGTAAACCTGTGATTTCTCACGGACACGTATGATTTTACTGTCTTTGTCTATTAACTGAGAAAACTGTAATCAAATTTTGTCCCACTCTCCTTCTCATCCCTTTCCCTCGTTTCTGACCCTCAAATGAAAAAGCTGTGGGTTAATGATATCCCATAATGCAGTGGGAGAGTATTTACTTATGTACAAAAACTCCCGGTCAAAGGGAAACAAATAAGACAGAAAAAGAAAGATGTAGAGATCTATATTTTTTGTGTGTCTTCATATGATGTGGAAAGGCAGTAAAAATAATTCTAAATCCCTGCTTTAAAGGAACATACCGGGATTTTTTGCATGTTTGAGCCCAATAAATACAACCCGCATGCTCATTACATTACTGTCGGAGACGTACATTTTAGAATTGTTTTTCCTATCTTCCAGACTGTCCTTAGTTTCAGTTCATTCCAGTACGTAATTAAAATCAACTTGTAGAGACTTTAAATGTGCTTAAGATACATAATTCATCATAGCAAACATGACATCTATTAAGTTTTTATCAAAGTTTCTTAACTTAAGTGATCCAACACAGAGCTACACAGAAGAAAATGTATGTCTCCGCCAGGGAATATAGTCCCAGGAGAAGATGACTTTCACCAAGAAATTACAATGACCTTCTGCAATCGTGCAAGTGTTAGAGGCGAAATATTAAATTTTAAGGTGAGCGTATCACCTCAACATTTGATTTTGAATGATTAGGGGATTTGGCAAAGTAACACAAAACCTGAAATACGACTTTATGTTTTGGAAAATGGCAGGCAAGAACATCAGGTGTATGCAGGTAGTATTTATTGGGCTCAAACATGCAAAAATCACTGGTATGATCCTTTAATCCTGTCACGTGGATCACTACAGCAGAGGAAGAGTTGCTGTCCTGAGCATGCACCTCTCACATTTAACAAGTTTTTGTCAAATGGCAGCAATGTTTTAATCAGTGATGTATGTGCGTTTCCGTCATGTTTAATAAATTCACCTTTAACACGGTTTGTTCACCTGTTTGGCTTTAACAGCAAAATGAATTCAGTCCATGTCTCAACAGTCTGTACGTTTGTGTTGTCTGCATACCTGCTTTCATATAGGTGTAGGGGTTTTCATCCACATTGTGTTAATGTGTGTGTGTAGGATTCAATGGCAAGAAAAGAGTCGATGGGGGTTAAAGGAGACGCGGGGATACCAGGAGAGCCCGGCACACCTGGTAAGGTCTAAAAAAGTTTTAAAAAAGTCCCATTTGCTGCTCTTTACTCATTGTAATGACATCTCATATCCCATTCTGAATGAAATGCTGTTTAACAGGAGGTGAACAACGCTCAGACAAACATGAGACATTCTGCTTTTCTTCATCTTCCATCATGTTTAGAAGTGTAATATAGTAAATGTAGCAGGAGTTTGTGTTGAACATTTCAGAGTTTTTTCGCTGCATCCAAGACAAACCTGTAGGTCCTGAACTGCCCTGAAAGCTTCATTGTTTGTACTTGATCCTTTACTTCTGGAACATGTTACACCAACAGATATCACGTGAACTTACCTGCCCACGCACCTGTTAGACACACCCACCAAGCACAAGGCAAATCAGAATAGAGCAAGCTTTTTTGAGGAATGGGGCTTAAAGGACCATACCACCCATTTTGCACATTTGAGCCTAATATATTCAATTTTCATACACGTAATGTTACTGACAATCATTTCCCAAAGCATCTGTGTTTTTTTGTTTGTGTTTTTTTTTTTTTCGCAGTTATGTAATTTTAGCATTTAAGCACAATAAAAAGCACGGAGTTGTGACGGCCTACACCAGAAAAAGACTCAAATGCAGGATACGAAAAACAGTCACAGAGTGTGGTTCAGAAATCCACAGTTTAATGACGGCTTCACTGGTCATACACAGGCGGGCAGTCAGTAAGGCAGACAGAGCAGATAAGGGGCAGACAATAGGCAAAATCCAAAAACAGTCCAAACAGTCCAGGTAAACCAAAAGCAGATAAATCCAACCGAGAAACAGGCTTAAATCCAAGTCAAAAACAGGCAAAGGTCATACACGAGAAATCACAAGAGATAACACTGAAACAAAACGCTGGAAAGCTTGACTACACGGAGAACAAGACAATCTGGCAGAGAACAAAGGAACTGTAGGTTGTATAAGTAGAGAGGTGAGTGATTAGCAGATTGGACTCAGGTGATGCTGAAAACTGGCGGGAAACTAGAACAAGGACAGGAAGTAAAACTAACAAAACAACAAGGCGAACCAGTTAACAAAATAAAACAGGAAATGATTAGACAGAGTCCAAACGAGTCATCACAGGAGTGAATGTATGCCTCCACCGGGGAATATAGTCCCAAAAGAAGACCTGTGTTTATGGAAAAATTTAAAGGACCGTGACTTCATAAGGCTGTGTAACTATTAGCAGCAGAAACAGATTTTTAAGGTGAGTGTATTGCTTGAATATTTGATTTTGAAAGATTAAGAGATTTTGCAAAATATCAGGAAAGCTGAAATACGGTTTTATCCTTTGGGAAATGATTGTCAACAAGGTAACATGTATGAAAACTGAATATATTAGGCTCAAACATGCAAAATAGGTGGTATGGGCTTCAAAGAGACAGTAGCTAAAACTATTTTCTGTTTTCCTCACTGTGAATAGCAGTGCTATAGCAAAGGGAAGTAGAGCGGATAAGCGTGAATTTTTTTTGTGCATTAAAGGACCATACCTGTGATCTTGCATGTTTGAGTCCAGTATATACAGTACAACCCACATATATGTTGCATCACTAACAACCATTTTCCAAAACATAAAACTGTATTTTAGTTTTCCTGTTATTTTTTTCAGATACCTAATGTTTCAAAATCAAATGTTCAGGTGATACATCCATCTTAAAATTCAATGTTTCACCTTCTAACACTTTTGCACAATTGTAGAAGGCATGGTCATTTATAATTTCTCAGTAAAAGCTGTCTTCTCCTGGAACTATATTTCCTGGCGGAAACATACTTCGTCTTCCGTGCAGCTCTGTGTTGGACTGTTGAAATAAAGTTACTTCAACAAAAAACCTAATATACATAATGGACTATGTAGTTCAAGTCTCAACAAGTTGATTTTAGTAGCATACTGGAATGAACTGAAACCAGTGGCAGTCTGGAAGTAGGGAGAAAAAAATGTGCACTATTGCTGGTATGGTTCTTTAAAGCTTAGCAAAGGTTTCATAATGAACCCAAAATAAAAATGACATGGAAATATGCATAAGAACTCCCTTTTTTACTGTGAAATGTTTGCCTTTATACGCTGTTTGCTTGATGTTGTGCTGTCTCTCTTCTCAGCACCCGTGTTTCCTGATGGAGAAGTGGTGAGTACGACTTCATCAGCTGCTATAATCCTGGATGATGGGAGGAAAAACAGCAAATTAAAGAATAGTCCTAATTTATAAACCTCATGCATTTATGGTATCAAATAAGTGCAGCTAGAAGGTTGAGTAGAGCAGGAAACTTTGATCTGAAACACAAAATACCCTCAACAATATAAGTACTTCAAAATGGCAATATTATTATTTAGTTTTTTCTTTGGCAAGGAAAATTCAGTTTCACGTTACTTTGAAAGCTTCTTATTTTAATCACTGGCCAAGCTTTGCTCTTCTGTGGTTCTTTTTTCACCTAAAAATTGATAAGAACGTTTGATAAAGGAAACAACTTTAAAGCCATGTGTAAGAAACTATTGCAATGTATAATAATCATATCATATATATATAATCGTATAATTAGTGACAAAACATATTAGTTTCCTCATGGTATTTCCTGTTTCTTTCAGGGTGCTAAAGGTGAGCAGGGCTCCAGAGGCCAGAAAGGAGAAAAGGGCGATGCTGGCTCACCTGGTCCTCCAGGGTTACCTGGGAGGTCAGGACTCGTGGTGAGTGTGAATAATCCTGAGCTGCATTATGATTAATACTGTAACCGTCTCAGTCCTGGATTTTAGTTTCAGAAAGGTAATTATTATTAGTTTTTATTAAAATGAGTTAGGACAAGTAAATCCTGCTGATAGCAGATTTCCAGCTCTGGGGAGTGTCTGCATTTAGTTGTACTAAAAGTAGTAAAATTGTTCTGCTGAAATGAAATAACACTTTTAAAGGACCACACCGACGATCGTGCGTGTTTGACCCCAATATATACAATTCCGCTTCCCAAAATATACCATTTTAGCTGTACTTCCAGATTTCAGTTCATTCCAGAACGATATAAAAATCAACTTATAGAGACTTGAAACACACTTGAGACACGTAATCCATCACAGCAAACAACATGTCTATTAGGTTGTGTTTTCTTTTGTCAAAGTATCTTTATTTAACTGATCCAACACAGAGCTGCAGAGAAGAAAATGTATGCCTCCACCCGGAAATATAGTCCCAGGAGAAGACGGCTTTCATTGAGAAATTCAAACGAATATCCCATCTACAATCGTTTGCTACAAACATTTGATTTTGAAAGATTAGAGGATTTGAAAAAATAACAGGAAAACTAAAGTACAGTTTTATGTTTTGGAAATTGGTTGTCAGTAACANGGATTTGAAAAAATAACAGGAAAACTAAAGTACAGTTTTATGTTTTGGAAATTGGTTGTCAGTAACATAACATATGGGTTGTATATATTGGGCTCAAACATCTACAATTGCTGGTATGGTCCTTTAGGAAGACAGTCAGGAAATACAAGATGAAATAGTCTCATGGGTTTACCACTACTGACACTGGAGAAATTTAAAAAAAAAAAACGAGAAAGATAACTTTTTTTTCATCAAGAATATATTATGTATATTTCTGTAGGGTCCAAAAGGTGAGTCTATCGTGGGTCCCCCTGGTCCTGCAGGTTCTCCTGGTCAGCCCGGAGCCCCTGGCTTGGGACGACCTGGTCCCAGAGGATCCCCTGGTCCTGCTGGACCCCCAGGACCTGCAGCTGCATTTGGATCAGGTATAATGCCGCTTTGTGGACAGAGGAAAAGAAGAAGAGATCATTTGGCTTTTATAAAAAATGGTGAATATTGAACATGTATGCAGTTTAAAGGTGATATTGTTTCCTTAATTCGTTCTATGATTCTGACTTGTCATCAGGTGTCATCAATGTTCCTGGGCCTCCTGGTCCCCCTGGACCACCAGGATTGCCAGGATATGCCAATCCGGTAAGATGCTGGAATTAAGTTTTCCAGCAGAAAGTTTCATTTAACCATTTACTTTTGATATTTTTTCCTGAGATAGTCACAATCTTCTTGAAATTGACATTTATTGTGAAAAATTTTTTCAGCAAGTGTAACTGAGCTGGAGACAACAGGAGAAATAATTAGTTTAACCTTTCAAAGTGTGATGAACACACACACACACACACACACACACACACACACACGGCTGATGCTCTGATGGCGTCTCTTCAGGTGACCACCTATGAGACGATCTACGCTCTGACTCAAGAGACTCGGCAGGCTGCAGAGGGAAGTCTGGCTTACGTGTCTGACAGAGGAGGAGAGCTGTACATCAGAGCACACTACGGCTGGCGCAAAGTTCAGGTGTGTGTGGGTTTTTTGTTTTGTTTTTTTTTTTTGCTTAGGGTGCAATGTGGTGGTTGTGGTTCATGGTTTTTTGCTTAGGGTTACAGTCAAAGCCGCACGTTGGAATTTCTCTGTTGAAAATTCCGACTTCCAACCTGCAAGTGTTCCAGCGCCATTAAGCCAACAAAAAAACAAGACCCAGTGCCTATAAATAACATAAAAATAAATCAAATCAGTAATAAATAACTTTATTTCAGCAAGTTAGTATTTACTACAGGACTGTTTGATTGGATTGTATGACTATGAATAGCTGAATCCAGTTTTCTGCTCACTGAGTGCATATCATGTTAAGTATTAAACAGTATTAAACATGTGTGCAGCAGTTAATGTTTTGAAATTAATTACATTTACCTATAAAAAACACAGTTATCTATACACTATAAATCACTACTAGCAACATCGATTACATATTTCGACATTAATCTTCATATGTGACTGGTTATATTGTACTCGCCGTTTATAGTCTTTTTATTTCAATGTCATGCAGGAAATTTTACTTTATTTGGTTGTTAGATGATTATTTGCATTCACAAAGGCCACCTTACGGGCGCCACCATGTTAACGATGCCAGAGAGCTGCTTCTCTGTGAAGTTCAGGATAGATGGATTTGGCCCGAGTTTCAACTTCAAGTGCTGTTCCAACATTTATCAAGTAGGAAGTCTGAAATTTTTGACTTCCCATTTGTCTGGAACACAGCTTCAGACTTAGATTTCTCAGTTATTCTGATCAGCAAAAGTCATAAATACACAGCAACGTATTCCCCTGTTATTTCAGTTACTGCACATTTTATGTGTCACATTTGTGGCAAATTAAACACATTTTTTAAAACAAAGTGGAATTAATTGAAAAAAGTATCATAGCTCTCAGTTAATTATAGCATGTTTCCTTCTTTTTTTTAGTTAGGAGAGTTGATCTCTGACGAACCTTCATCCTCTGCTGTGTCTCAGGCCCTCAGCAGGAACGGAGAGTGGAGCAAACCACAGAGGACCCACAGCCAGGTGAACACACACACACACACACAAACACACAGAAGAAAACAACACAAAACTGACCTACAAATAACAGCAAATCCTTAAAGGACCATACCAGTGATCGTGCATGTTTGACCCCAATGTATACAACTTACATATATGTCAAGTTACTGACAACCAAATCCCAAAACATAAAACCACATTTTAGTTTTCCTGTTATTTTTATTTTTTTTTCAAATCCCCTAATCTTTCAAAATCAAACGTTCAGGTGATAAACTCACCTTAAACTTCAATTTTAAATTCAAATCAGTTTTGCCTTCAAGCACTTCTACATGATTGTAGAAGGCATGGTCATTTAATTGCTCTGTAAAAGGGAAATATATTTAGTCCCCTTGGACTATATGTCCTGGCGGAGTGATACATCATCTTCCGTGCGTCTTTGTGTTGCATCGGTTAAAGCTACTTTGACAAAATAAACCCTGATAGACATGTTGTTTGCAGTGATGGATTATGTATCTCAAGCGCATTTCAAGTCTCTAGTAGATTTTTATAATGTACTGCAATGAACTGAAGCCAATGGCAGCCTGGAAGGTAGGAAAAACAATCTAAAATTTACCACTATAGTAGTATATTTCTTGAAATGATTGTCAGTAACATTTCTTCTTCTTCTTCTTCTTCTTCTTCTTCTTCTTCTTCTTCTTCTTCTTCTTCTTCTTCTTCTGCTTCTTCTTCTTCTTTCTTTCTTTCTTTCTTTCTTCCTTTCTTTCTTACATTTGTAACTGCAGAAAAAGACTTAAACATGATAATTTGCTGTCATTGTTTGCGTTGAATAGGAGCTGCAGGAGCCGAGTCGAAGATATCAGCCCAGCTACAACCTGCTACCCCAAGCCATCGACTCAGTAGCTGGAGTCAGTATAATACACATGCACACACATGCACACACTCACACACCTACAGAAACCCTTTGAGTGATAAGTATTCCCAGATGGTTAGTATACACAGCTGTTCAAAAGTGTGGAATCAGTAGTGATTTTCACACAGAATCAATGTTTCCAGACAGTAAAACTATTTGTTTCATATGTATGTATAAAATTATTCTGTCTATTAGTATTTTGCACCTACAGTTTAAAATAATTTGCAAGAAGCTGTAAAAAATGAAGATATTTTATTTAAATTGTCCAGAATCATGACGAGTTGTAGATGATTCTGAATTTATTTAGAGAAGCTATATGTGGTTCTAGAGATTATTAGGAAATTCTAGATTATTCCCTGATTCTAGAAACTGATGCCTCATATTTGCATGAGAAATCACTAAAATAGTGTTATTTATCATTAAAAACTTTTTTCTCCCCAAAATATTTGAAATACTAAATAAAACATCTTAAAATACATTTTGTGTTTGTTTCATATAATTAAAAAAAGAAAAACACTATTACCGAATAAAATAGCAAGAACTACTTAAATGATAAGTGATTCTAAACTTTTGAGCGATAGTGTAAATTTCTTTTCTTCATCTTCTCTCTCCCAGCTCCATCTGGTGGCCCTGAACGCCCCGCTGAAAGGAGACATGCGTGGCATCCGGGGGGCGGATTTCCAGTGCTACCAGCAGGCTCGCTCCGTGGGGCTAACGGCCACCTACAGGGCCTTCCTGTCCTCGCACCTCCAGGACCTGGCAACCATCGTGAGGAAGGCTGACCGCGCCGACATGCCTGTGGTTAACCTCAGAGTAAGAAAGACGCACCTTTCACTTTCAGGCTTTCTGCAGAAAGGGCAGTCGGTGTAATATTTCTGCAAATGATAAGGAAGAATAATTCAGTACATTTAGGTCTGAACTACATTTAGGCAAAAAAAAACAAAAACAAAAAAAAAGCAGTGTAAGACGTACACTACTGCTCAAAAGTGTAGAATCACTTATCATTTAAGTAGTTCAAGGACTGAGAAATCACTACAGTAGTGTTATTTATCATTTAAAAACTTTTTTTCCCTGAATATTTGAAATAGTAAATATAACATCTTAAATTACATTTAAGTGTTTGCTATGTATAATTTAAAAAAACACTATTATTGAATAAAATAACAATCTCGCAATTAAAATATATGTTGCACCAGAGATACACTTCAAAAGTTTAGAATCACTTGTTATTTAAGTAGTTCTTGCTATTTTATTCAATAATAGTGTTTTATTTTAATTATATGACGCAAACACCAAATTGTATTTTAAGACGTTTTATTTAGTATTGGAAAAAAAACATTTAAATGATAAATAATACTATTTTAGTGATTTCTCATCAAATATGAGGCATCAGTTTCTAGAGCATCAGGGAATAATCTAGAATTTCCTAATAATCTCTGGATCCACATACAGCTTCTCTACATGAATCTGGATGATTGTAAAATGTTTTAATTTTTTACAGCCTCTTGCAAATTATTTTAAACTGTAGGTGCAAAATACTAACAGACATGTAGAATCATTTTATACATACATACATATGAAACTAAACTAGTTTTACATGACTGGAAACATTGATTCTTTGTGAAAATCACCACTGATTCCACACTTTTGAGCGTTTGTGTATGAAGAGATGAAATGAAGAGGATTCTGTTGAGGACGTATGACAGGTGAGAAAATGCATGCAGAACTTGTTTACTCAGATTATAAAGCAGCAGATTGTTTAAATTGGTTCACAGTTGTAAATTCTGAGTTTGTTACTCAGAGTACAATGCAGATTTATGCAAAAAAAACTACTCCACATTCAAAAACCTCCCACACATAGGGCCAGATTCATGAACAGCTCTAATTATCGTAATGAATTCATAACATTTATGTATGAGCTTCAGTTATCACGGCGCGCATTTAGTGCAGCGCTGCACACTTAGTGTGATATTTTTATGAATCTAGCTCAAAGTGTTTTGCATTTCCACTACAACGTGACTTAGATGTAGCGTAAATAAAGCATAAAAGGGCAGCGGAGGCCTGAAGGTTAGAGAAGCCAGCTCATGATCGAAGGGTTGCCGGTTCAATCCCTGAGCTGGCAGCAGAAATCTGGGTCGGGGGAGGTGAATGAGCAGTGCCTGTCCCTCTTTCACTATCACCACTGAGGTGCCCTTGAGCAAGGCATCTAAACCCCAGATGCTCAGTGCTCAGTGGCAGCAGAGCCATCTGGGTTGTACTGGGCAACTTCCTGCTGTGTGTGTGTGTGTGTGTGTGTGTGTGTGTGTGNATCTGGGTTGTACTGGGCAACTTCCTGCTGTGTGTGTGTGTGTGTGTGTGTGTGTGTGTGTGAGCAGGGCGTTCCTGATAAAGAGCATTTGATGCTCAGTGAAATAACCCTGCATAAATAAAGGTAAAAAAAAAAAAGAATAATAATGAATGCTGCGTTTAGGGCGTGTACATAAAGTCCGGTACGTTTTGCTCTCTCAGGGTGAGGTGCTGTTCAGAAGCTGGATGTCCATCTTCTCCGGAAATGGAGGCGTCTTCAACCTGGCCACGCCCATCTACTCCTTCGATGGTCGCAACATTATGACTGACTCAGCGTGGTGAGTGTGTGTGTGTGTGTGTGAGTGAGTAAGTATTTAAGTTGATTGACATTATTCAACGTAAATGAAAGAACAAATCATATGCTAGTTATGGTACATCAATTCCAACATACCAAAAGTGAAGGAAAAATGAATATTAATATTGTTCAGTGGCATCACAGATAGAACATAACTAGAATACAACAAAATATACTTCTAACATGGGGAACTGGAAATAAAGGCTTCTGTGTCCACGCCTCCTCCCCATTCAAATTCTCTCTCTCTCTCTCTCTCTCTCTCTCTCTCTCTCTCTCTCTCTCCCTCCCAGGCCAGAGAAGCTGGTGTGGCACGGATCCACCACCGTGGGAATCCGTCTGACCAATAACTACTGCGAAGCGTGGAGGACGAGCGACTTGGCGGTGACGGGCCAGGCGGCGCTGCTGCAGACGGGACGGCTCTTAGGACAGCACAGCCGCTCCTGCTCCAACCACTACGTCGTGCTGTGCGTGGAGAACACGTATGTGGAAAACGCTCATCAAAAGAGGAACTGAGGAGAGACGGAAACTGAGCCACGCGAAAACGAGCGCGGCGTGGAAAAGGTGATGCGGCGTGCGTCCGGGATTTAATGAGAAAATGAGAAACATGCAGGTGTAAAGATAAATCTTTGCAGATGCACACACGTCGTATCTCAATTTACAGCAAAAAAAAGACGAAGGATATTTTTAAAGGACCATGCTGGTGATTGCACACGTTTGAGCCCAGTAAATAAAACCTGCATACATATTACATTACTGACAACCAACTTCTAAAACATCAAACCATATTTTAGTTTCCCTGTTATTTTTTCAAATCCCCTAATCTTTCAAAATCAAATGTTCAGGTNACCATATTTTAGTTTCCCTGTTATTTTTTCAAATCCCCTAATCTTTCAAAATCAAATGTTCAGGTGACACACACACCTGAAAATTCAGCCTTTTGCCTGCTCACACTTATACACGATTGTAGAAGGCACGGTAATTTCTCGGTAAAAGCCATCTTCTCCTGGAACTATATTTCCTGGCGGAGTAATACATTGTCTTCTGTGCAGTTCCTTGTTGGATAAATAAAGTTACATAAGCAAAAAAAAAAAAAAAANAAAAAAAAAAAAAAAACTAATAGATGGATTATGTGATGGATTATGTATCTCAAGCGTGTTTCCAGTCTCTTCAAATTGATTTTAACAGCGTACTGGAATGAACTGAAACTAATATCAGTCTGGAAGGTAGGAAAAACATTCTGAAATTTATCACTAAAGTAGTATATTTTGGGAAAATTTTGTCCGTAATGTAATGTGTGTACAGATTGTGTAGATTGGGTGCAAACGTGCATGATCAGCAGTATGATCCTTTAATATATACAAGCATTTGGAACAAGAAGTTACACTTAAGCCCTGGAAAGAAATTCACAAATGATGTCATAATGTTGTCACATTTGATTTGACTTTCTTCAATTTAATCTTTAATTCCATCTGAAAGCGTCCAAGTCTATACGACAGGAATTTCTGTGTAGATAATCACACTGAACTTAGGATGTACATGATTTGTTTCTGGATATGAGGCACTGACCAACGCTAATGTCAGTAGAATTGGGTAACTTAAAGGACACACCAGTGATTTTGCATTTTAAAGGACCATACTGGCCATTTTGCATATTTGAGCCTAATATATTCAATTTTCATACATTATGTTGTTGACAATCATTTCCCAAAGGATAAAACTGTATTTCAGCTTTCCTGATATTTTGTAAAATCTCTTAANCTTCTTTTGGGACTATATTCCCTGGTGGAGGCATACATTCACTCTGCGCTTTTTATTGCGCTTAAACATTAAAATTACATAACTTCTAAAAAAACACCTGAATACACGTCTTGTTGGTGATGATGGATTACCTATCCCAAGAACATTTCAAGTATCAACAAGTTGATTTTAATAACGTACCAGAATTAACTGAAACCAAGGACGGTCTGGAAGGTAGGAAAAACATTTTTAACATTTTAACATTTTTAATTCACCATTCCAGTATGCTTTGGGAAATGATTGTCAGTAACTTTACATGTATGAAAATTTAATATATTAGGCTCAAACNCTTTGGGAAATGATTGTCAGTAACTTTACATGTATGAAAATTTAATATATTAGGCTCAAACATGCAAAATGTGTGGTATGGTCCTTTAAAATTCAATATTTTCCCTGCAAAAATGTACGTCCGAATGTAGACGGAACAATCATTTTTAATTTCTCAGTAAACTCTGTGTTCTCCTGGGACTATATTCCCTGGCGGAGAGATACATTGTCTTCTGTGCAGCTCCGTGTTGGATCGGTTAAATTCGACCGATTATGCTTTTATTTAATAACCGCTCTGGTAGTACGTTTTGGAAAACGGTGGGCAGTAACATAACATGTATGCAGGTTGTATTTATTCAGTTCAAATATGCAAAATCACCAGTATGGTCCTTTAACGTCAACGATAATCCTGGTCTAAAATCTTTTAGCTTCACCACCAGCTTTGTTTACAGTGTGATTTGGACTGCTGGTATTTTTTTTTTCCCACACTGAAACTTTTTTAGTTTTTAATAAGAGCACTGACAGTAGCTGAGAACTCAACATTAGCTTTACCATTTTTTGAAAGTGAAATAGATATTGTACTCTTTATATATATATATATATATATATTTNTTTTTTTTTTTTTTTTTTTTTTTTCTGTTCTCAAAGACATTTCCATTTGGAAGTCCGACTCTTTCAGAACAAATGGTAAAAATTTTGATCAAGAATATAGAAGTATTTGTCATATTTTCAAACTTTTTTTGTACGTTATTCTGTGTTTGTGATTATTGATTGTGTTGCTGATTGGCTTCCTGTCTTCCAGTGTTCACATTTGCTTTTACAAATTCAAAATGTCGTAAAATATTTTTCTATCTTTCTAACCTTCAGTATGTTTTCTAAAATAAACTGAATTAGACAACAGTAACATCTGTGCTTTAGTATTAAAAGCTAATTAATTTATACCATAGCAGCACATAATCTGAAAATCTAGCAAACAATACTAAAGATCACTTTAAAGATTTTGATGAAGTTGGAACATGTATATATGTGTTATTGATTTTTTTTTTTTATTCTGTAGAATTTGATTTTTTTTTTTTGTTTGTTTTATGAATGCGCACTAAATGAAGATTTTGTCACCGAGCAGCGATTAACATGTAGTTGCTGTAAAGATGACAGTCCTGATGTAAAGTCTCTCTCTTTGGATTTTGACCCTTCGTCTTCCTCACATCTGATGATGTTTCTGTTCAAAAAAGACTTTTACTTGATGTTCTGAGGAAAAAAAAAAAGTATACTTACTGACTGGTGCTCACTGAATAAATGTCTTATTTTGTTTTTTTACATGGTGGCTCCTTTAATTCATTTTCATCCATTTTCACCAACGCAATACAACAAATGGTGATCTCCATGTGTCCTCACTGGGAGCATTAGGCTGCATTAATTACATTTTTTTTTTTAATTTTCAAATTAATTTAAATCAATCAAAACTCTATTTTCCTCTAAATTAATAAAACAGGCTAGGTCTACTTTAGGCTAGTTAGGCTTAGCTCAGCCTTAGTTGGTGACTGGTTAGCACTGTGACTGTAGCCTGGTGGGTGGATGGGGCTCAACATTTGTCAGGCTCCTACTGTCACATGACTTTTATTATCTCTCCACCCTGCTTGTAACCTGCAAATTCACCGTTCTCTTTTTTTGGATATGACAAACCTTCCTTACTGGTGTGAGTGTGAGGAGGCAAAATGCCCCCTCCCCTCAGATGTGCTGGCTCTTCCCCTCAGGTGTGCAGGCTCCTCCCTCATATGGTCTAGCTCCTGTCCTCATATGTTCTAGCCCCGCCCATCAGATGTGCTGGCTCCTCCTCTCAGGTGTACTGGCTACTCCCTTTATGTGTACAGGCTCCTCCCTCATATGTCTAGCTCCTCCCCTCACATGTTCTGACCCACCCCTGAGACATTCTGGCCCCTCTCTTCAGATGTGTGGCTCCTCACTGCTCAGTCTGCCACATTTTACAATTATTTTTGTACTGAAAATAATCAGAATTACACTGAATCAAAGTTTCTAAAATTTTTAGGTTATGAAGAAGCTGCTGCTTGTTTTCAATTTTAAAGTGGCTTGTTTAAAATGTAAGATTATTGGCAAAATAAGCAAAATTCCCGGTGTGGTCCTTTAATTATTCAAACTGCTCCAGTATATATGTGTTTATAGCCTGGGATGTGCTGAATTTCATCAGCTACTTATGTGACTTAATTTTTAGGGCTTATAATGAGACAATAGACAATACAGACAATTTATGTGTCTGCTGAAAACTGGAAGGCTGCATGACATTTTGACATTTATATGTCATATAGATATAGATATATTAAATAGATATAAATATATTAAATATTTAAAAAATGTTTTAAAAATATAAAATGTAAAATATGTTTTATATATATATATATATGTTTGTTTTTTCGTTTTTTGTTTTTTTTTTAAACACCCTGAATCCTAGCTAATCTTCCTCAGTCCATGTTTTTTCTCCAGTTGGTATAAAGCAATAATAGTGACTAGCTAACACAAATACTGTATGACACAACTGATAAATTATGATTCTGAAAGATAAAATAATTAGAATCTAATCACACACAGTCAAAGCCTTTCTAACACAACCGCTTCAACTCTGTCCGAAAGCGGTTACCGTAAAATTCAGAAGAAATGCGCAATTAATTTGTAAACGCGGAGCGATAATCTGCACCCTGCGGCGCAGATTGGATCGTTTTGGGATTCTTTTGTTTGTTTGTTTGTTGTTTCAGTTTGGGTNCCCTGCGGCGCAGATTGGATCGTTTTGGGATTCTTTTGTTTGTTTGTTTGTTGTTTCAGTTTGGGTTTAGTGGTTGTGCTCTTTGGTCAGGCAGAATCCGCAGATGCACATATAGCGAAGATTTCAACAAAAACCAGAAGAACCGGAAAGCAAAAGCTGCACTTAGCTTACGTACTTAGCTATCACAAACATCTTAAACCCGATCAAACCTAAAACGAACGATAAGACATAAATAAATAAATAAATGATTATAGGAGCCGTCAAACACGGACCAATAAGTGAAGCCATCGGGAAGTGACGTCATTTAAAAAATGTTAAATGACTCAAGACAATCGTTTCCATGACGTCATGAAAGCATACCAGGGGTTCACCAGAAAATGTGCAATGTTTTCTCATTTTCATTCAGCTTTGAAAGAAATATGGACGTAGTAATGAATGATTCAGACAACGAGCTAGATCATCTCAGCCTGGTGTTTAAGGAGCTGAGGGCTGAGGGACAACTTTGTGACGCAGTGATCGCGACCGGAGATGTGAAGTTTCCTGTCCACAAACTCATCCTTAGTGGCTGCAGCGAGTACTTCAGGTGAGTCTGTCAGCTGTTATCAGCAGGTTAGGGTTAGGGTAATCCTATGAATAATATGCATTTCTCCTTTCAAATAGTAATTTGAAGGGAGAAATGTTTCATTACTGCTGTTTCATCAGTGTTTATTAATGGTTCTCAAACTGTGTGGCGTGCAGTTTTCTGTTAAAATGCCCAGTGTTAAATTTGTTGTGTACAGTCAATAATTATATCATCAGTACCATGTGTAAGTGTGAAGATGACATGAAATATTGAATACGGTTGAATTCTAATCTGCTTTGTGTCCATCCTGACCCACAGAAATCTCTTCACGCTGTGGTCACAGCCAGAAGAAATAGAACACGAATTCCATCACGTGTCACCTGACTTAATGCGACTCCTCATCGAGTTCGCCTACGTCGGCTCTGTTCCGCTGAGCGAGCAGAACGTCTGCGAGCTCTTCAGAGCTGCAGATTATTTCTGCTTTGAAGGCCTCATGGAAGCCTGCTGCCAGTTCCTGCAGCAGCAGCTCTGCCCACACAACTGCATCGGCATCTGGCTGTTCATCAGAAAATACTACTGCCCCAAACTGATCCATGAGGCATACCTGTTCATCCTGCATAACTTTGGAGAGGCTTCAGCCTCCTCTGACTTCCTGCAGCTGTCTCTGCAGGATCTGATCAGCATCATCGAAGAGGACCGGCTCCAGGTGAAGCAGGAGAGCATCGTGTTTGAGGCCGTCCTCCGCTGGATTGACCACTCATCTGAGGAGCGGGGTGCTTACATCTCCCAGCTTTTGTCCAAGGCAAGTGAAGGCTGGACAGTAATTATTTGTATTGTAACATCTTTAGTATTTAGCTGTTGCAACAGCATGATCAGGTCTGTGGTCAAGACCATCTTTGTCACATCCAAATCTGTACCAAAACTGATTCCAGCTGAGTTCAAGTCAAGGCCAGATGAGATGAACTCAAGAATGAGACCAGAGCAATTAGTCCTGTTTTAGATGAGGCAGTTTGCAGTCTTCTTTTCTTTTCATATGTAAAAATGATGCATAAGCAGTTTGTTGAAGGTGAAAGGAGATGTAGATCTCCATGTATTAACTCTTCAAAGTGATGAGTTTGAGGACTGCGCTACAGCGTAATCAAGTAAAGCCCCTTTAAAATGGGGCTGTACTTGATTGAGATATTTGAGATATTTTTTAAACGTTTTTCAGAAGATTTTGATCTTCAGGAAAAATTCAAGTCAACTTACAAGAACAGCTGAAATCAAGACAAGTCTGAGTGAAAATAAGAACATGACGAACATACCATGAGCTAAGTGGTCTGGGTAATAGTCAGGTCAAGTTTATTTGCAGCCTGACATCACATACAATGAAAGGGTTTTACAGACACACATCGATGGTTCCCAACCCAGCCTGAGCTCTCTAAGAAGATGAGGAAAAACTCCTCATCTTCATAGAGACTTCCACGAATTCAAAGAAAGATTGCCCCTCCTTGAGCGGCTGGGTGTGTGATAGGAACCTCCGGTGGCAAAAAAGGCAAAATTACAAAAACACAGAAAATAATGAAACATTACAGGATGATATAAATGGCAAATAAGAAATGATCCAGTAAGAGGATCCAGAAAGGTGGAGTCAATCTGAAGTCATTGTCATGGTGTTGAATGTCCACTTGTCCAGTGTCTCAAGTGGGAGGATGGTGACTTTTCGGGGGTGGTGGAGGTAGCCCTAAGTACACCACACACAGCCCTGAGTGTATTAACCTGAATTTTCAGTCTGACTCTCATAAACCTGCTTAGTGTTTAATTTCCCACTTCTGTCCTCATGTCTGCAGGTCCGGCTGGCCTTGATGACTCAAGATTACTTCAACAGCGTCAAAACCAACCAGCTGGTGATGGAGAGTAACGAGTGCCAGCCCACCGTCAGAAAGGCAGAATCCTTGCTGAACGGCATCAGGGACGGAGCAAACGACTACGGGTTCTATCACTTTCTGGCCCGTCCGCGCCTGCCCAGCATGATCCTCCTGGCCATTGGCGGCACAGAAGGCCTAGAAGACCTTTCTTGCTACATCGAGGCCTACGACGCCCGCGCCGACTGCTGGACCGGTATAACCAGCGGTGAGGAGCCGGCTCGCGTGTACCACGGCGTGGTTTTCCTCGGCGTCTCCGTGTACTGCATCGGGGGCTGGAACGACTTTGAGAGTCTAAGCAGCGTGTTCAGGTTTGACCTGGTGACCCGTACCTGGCATGAGGTGGCACCCATGCACAGGAGCCGCGGCTCCGTCAGCGTGACCCTGCTGAACGGGCTCGTGTACGCCCTGGGAGGCAGCGACGGGCACACCGTGCACAACACCGCCGAGTGTTACGAGCCGGAGAGCAACCANTGGGAGGCAGCGACGGGCACACCGTGCACAACACCGCCGAGTGTTACGAGCCGGAGAGCAACCAGTGGACAGAGATCGCACGAATGAACAGGCAGAGGAACGGCGCCAGTTCCACCGCCCTTCACGGCAAGGTGAGCAGAGCGAAGGAATAGTGGCAAATAACGTGTAGCTCAGGGTACAAATGAGATGACTTAAATGATTTAAAAGAATTCACATTTTTCACATATTCAAAATGTGTTTAGTATGGAAAACATACCATACCAGCAATCATGCATGTTTGAGCCTAATATGTACAACTAGCATACATGCTACGTTACTGACAACCAATTTCAAAATGTAAAACCACATTTTAGTTTACCTGTTATTTTTTCAAACCTCCTAATCTTTTAAAATAAATGTTCAGGTGATACACACCTTAAAATTCAATGTTTCGCCTGCTAACACTTAGGCACAATTGTTGAAGTCACGGTCATTGTTATTTCCTGGTAAAAGTCATCTTCTCCTGGGACTTTATTTCCTGGCGGAGACATACATCATCTTCCATGCAGCTTCATGTTGGATCGTTAAATAAAGTTACTTCAGCAGAAAATCCTCATAGACGCTAATAAAACGCCAGTAGACATGTTGTTCGCTGTGATGGATTCGTATCTCAAGCATGTTTCATCTCTACAAGTTGATTTTAATAACGTACTGGAATGAACTGAAACCAAAGGCAGTCTGGAAGGCAGGAAAAACAATCTAAAATTTACAGCTAAAGTAGTATATTTTGGGAAAAGGTTGTCATTAATGTAATGTATACATTGGGATCAAACATGCACGATCACCGGTATGATCCTTTAAGCATTATCTCTTTGTGTTGGATATGGTAAACCATAGTTAACTAGCTTCTCAGCTGTGTGGCTTCATTATTTGCAATAATTACAGAAAACTTAGAGCGGGCCAGAGATTATTGATAATAAATGCTTGTTACAGAAAAATGACGCAACTTTCCTTTCATTTTCCTCAGGTATACATCTGCGGTGGCGCAGATGAGGATGAAATCTTGTTGTCAGCTGAGTTCTATCTCCCAGAAACTGACCAGTGGACGCTGATCGCCCCCATGAGCATCAGGAGGACGGATTTAGGGGTCATTGCTTATGCAGGACAAATTTATGCAGTAAGTCCATGCAAATCTGATCACTTTGATCTGATCAGACTTTGAGCTGGGATGAGATTTAGTCGGTTTTGCACTTTGCAATATTGGCCTTTTAAAAATTCAGATATGTAAAGTCCATCTCTGCCGTGATGGAGGTTGAACCGCAGCGACGTGGATGAAATGTTTATTTTAGTGTCTTATGGTCTACATGTTTGACCAAAAGACCTTTTTTTTGGTGCAAAGCTTTGAATCTGTAGAATGTTTTTTGCAGCAAAGTCGTCAAATGTAAAGACATTAACCCTGTAAAGCCTGTCCCATGAAATAATTATCAGAAAAATCTATTTTTTGTAATTTATTTCTTTATTGAACTCTTTAAAAAATCCCCCCCTCCAAACAAAAAAAATCTGAATTTTTTTTTTTTTTTTGCATATATGATTCACATTTGATACATCAGGCATTTAGATATGATATAACAGGCGTTTTGGTCAATAACTGATCATGTTGATGATGTAGAGTCTCAGAAAATCATGCATCAAATGTGACACAANTTGGTCAATAACTGATCATGTTGATGATGTAGAGTCTCAGAAAATCATGCATCAAATGTGACACAAATGGCTTTATAGGGTTAAATATTACTAATATAGATTCAAAACATATCAGTATCAGTTCACTACAAAGCCAATAAAAGCATCATTTTGAACATTGTGCTGCCTCCTATGGAAGCCTGTTTCCACCAGTTAAAAAGAAAAAAGAAAATCTACCACCTTATTTTCCCCCCATTGCTAAATACTGTTTTCTCATAATTACAAGATGCTAAGTCATAATTATGAGAAAAGAATACTTAACAATGGGGGGAAAAATAAGGTAGATTTTTTTTTTCCCCAATTAGGGGAAACAGGCTTCTGTAGCCTAGACTTTAATATTTATGTAAAATTTTAATTTCATTGTATTCAAACTCAGACATGTTTCTGACAACGACAGAAAACATTTGACTTATATTCCGCTTTCCTCCCACAGGTAGGCGGTTTCACTGGCGTCATTTGGCTGGACACCGCTGAGGCCTACAATCCTGAGACTGATTCCTGGAGCGCCGTTCCGTCCATGCTTTCACCCCGAAGCAAATTTGGCATCGGTGTCGTCGATGACCGTGTCTACGTCGTCGGGGGCAGCAGCGGCGTCGCCACCATTTCTGATGTCGAGTTCTATGATGTCAAAACCGGTCAGTGGTCCGAGGCCAGAAACTTGGATAAGAGGCGCAGGGCCCTGAACTGCTGCGTGGTCTCTGGACTGAACAACATGGCTCAGTACTCGGCCCCCCGAGACCCGTTTACTATCTTCCAGGCTGATTTGGGAAATTCCTCTAGAGTTGAGGAGTATGACTATGAAATAGATTAAGGATGCAGCAATTCTTTATCTATTTTTCTTTTTTCTCCGGGCAATCCGGTTTCTACTAAAAAAAAAAAAAAAATTAACCAAACTATTATTCATCAATAAAATGTGTAAATCTTTAAAAATCCAAGTATTTGGTTGCACTTGTTTTCTTGAATATTACTTCCTTTTTTATTTAGTTACTCAAGTGACCAAAAAAAAAAAAAAANAAAAAAAAAAAAAAAAGTCACAAGTATCAACCTAGAACCAAATTCCAAAGTAGCAGCTAAGGAGAAGTTAGGAAGGGAAGGTCGGAAGGAGGGAAGCTCCTGGGCCGGCCCCCCCAAGGCACCGCCCTTAAACTCATGAACACAAAGGAAATAAACAAGCAGTAACCCAAAAGAAAAAACAGAAAACAGGACTACTGTTCTAAATCATCCCAAACGATAAATCATATAAATCATACAGAAATCATATGCTGCTCCTACACTCTGTCAGAGAGAAAATTAAAAAATACTCCACTCTTCCCCAGACCAAGTCACGTAAATATAAAGAAGAGAATAAAATGACACACAGAGACAGAGAGAAGAGAGCGTAAGAGACAGAGAGAGAGAGACAAAGAAAGAGTAAGAGACAAAGTATATATATATCTACAGAGAGAGAGTCTCCACAAGTGTTTTTGGAAAACGGTTGGCAGTAACGTAACATGTACTGTAAGTGGGTTGTATTTACTGGGCTCAAACATGCAGAAATCACCGGTATGGTCCTTTAAATGGACTTCTCTGTATTCGGTCACATTTAACAGTAACTTAAAAGTACTAAAGTGGTTCTTATCTGTGCAGAAACACTTTTTTTTTTTAGGACTTCATGAATGTGAAGGACTCACTCAAAAATGAATCACGACAGTCAAGTTAATTTTGTTAACAAAGCTTGTGCATGAGTTTTTTTTTGTTTTTATATTTAGTTTTACAGATTTTTTAAAAAACATAGGTATAAAAATGTCTAATTTTGAGGTTTACATACAAGATTCACATAGTTTTACCAGCCTAGATTGTGAATGACTACATATTTTAATACACCAATGATTTAAAGCTGTCCGTTAATGACTGAGATGAAAGTCAGACTACATTTGATGAGTTTGCAGAAATTCAAGAAATTCCACTTAGGTAACAAAAGATTCACTTTATTCGTCATCTCTTCATATCATCAAATCTCCATTTCTTCCCATTTTTTTTTTTTCAAAATACAACACAAATACAACATGCGCCTCAATAGCCAAAAACGTTTAAAACCTCTTATTGCACCAGTCTTTTAGATTTAAGTCCCAGGTTTGGTGTTCAGTTGCCAGCCCTCAAAAAAAAAAAAAAAAAAAAAAAAAAAAACCCTCATAGGCTCATGTCCTTCAAAATCAGGACAAAACTAATCTGACTGCAGCTTCACTGCAAAGTTTAAATGATTATTATTCAAAAAAGTTAAAAGAATTTATATGCACGTGGCATATAAATAATTGTGTGTACAGAGGTATACATAAAGACCATAATTAAGAAAAAAAAAAAAAAANAAAAAAAAAAAAAAAAGATCTAAGACCTGGGAGAAGGTTTCCAAAAGCATCTTAATGTCACAATGTGTTCATATCTGCTTATTATGGTCTGTTCAGTTGGAACGTCATCTGAAAATGTTGCAGCATCAGCATAATTTGGGAGGTTTTAGACTTCTGATGCTGCTTAGCTGGATTTACAATAATGTAAAATAAACAAATTCAAAGTTAATTTTAAGGTTTAAATTTACGCTACAGGTGTTGATACTTTTTTTAAAAAAAAAAATCCTTTATCTGTATAGTCTTTTTTTTTTTTAAAGTGGTGCCATATATGATAGGCTACCTGTTTTACAGGGTTTAGACCGGAAATAAGCCGCATGTGCAAAGGAAGGATGACTTCATGATCTTTGGAGGTGGAAGATTATGGAATGGCAAATGCACCAAAATTAAATATATAAAAATTATATTATGAAATAAATAGCTCGATGCAAAAATACCAATAAATTATGAAATAATTCCATAAATCATAATTATCATGAAATATTTCATAACACTTTTACTTATAATGCCCCTTTTTTAAGTCTCTTTTTTATTTCACAACACCTTCAAAATCTCATCATGACACATTTCATGATGAGATCTTGGTCTGTCAATCAGGACCAGTGGGCGTGACCTTTGTGCAGTGGGCGTGGTCTTACACAGACTGGTTGTTCCAGTAGTCAGCAAAGGCAAACTCAACTGTAAGTTAAAACTTTCTACTACGACTATTAAACTGTCACCAAACTAAGTTTCGAGATTTTTTATGAATGAATTTTATGAATGAATGAATATATGGTTGACTGATTAAATGATGCTGAATTAAAAATTTCTTCCGAGGCAGGAAGCTCTGCTAGAGGCTAGCAGCAGCGAGCAGCTTCATATGACCGACTGGAATTCAAATTCTAAGCAGCTATTTTCTCGCATTAAAAAAATCTCAAAACTTAATTTGGTGACAGTTTAAAAGCTGAAGTAGAAAATTTTGACTTATATTGAGTTTGTCTGCCTTCATTGACTACTGGAACAACCAATCAGCAAAAGGCCACGCCCACTGGTTCTGATTGACAGATGGAAATCTCATTATGAAATGTGCCATAGGTGGTGGTATGAAATAAAAAAAAAAAGAGACTTGAAAAACAGGGCGTTATGAAATAAAAGTGTTATGAAATAAAATTTTATGATAATGATTTATGGATTTTTTTTTCATAATTTATTGGTACTTTTGCAGAGTTATTTATTTCATACCGTTTTTATATATTTAATTTTGGTAGGTTTGGCGTTCCATAGATGGCGAAGGGACAAAACATAATTTTGCAAATGTGTAAAACCAGCCATATTCTGTCATTCTAATACTGTTTCAATTAAAAATAACTAAGAAAAAAAGAGTCAACATCAGGATGCTTTTGGAAAATTCTGGCAGTGCAAAAGTTTCCATAACTCCAACAGAAATCTGACTGCAACGTGAAAATTAAAATCAAATAAAACGAGAAGTCCTTCAGATTTTTTTCCCAACAATTCTGTTACTGTAAGTAAAATTACACTGCTGGTTATGTGCTGGTGAACAAACTGTGCACAATTTCATTGTGTGTGTGTATGTGTGTGTGTAGTTTTGAAAGTTTCTACACAATTCTGCCACGTGTTCATCTAGTTTGCCTTCCTCTTCTAGTTTGGAGGCGACGACAATAAAACACGAAAGTCTAAAAAAAAGGAAGTGAGGCGTCAAATTAAAAGGAAATAAAAGATCGTCAATAATCAATAAAACAAATCTGAAATATTAAGATTTTCCGATAGTTGATGATTCCGGCTGCTATTTTCTCATCACTTTCTTCATGAAGTGTGATGAGTTCGTACACGTATAACCATGATAAAAAGCCTTTTTTATTTGTTTGATTCCAGCCTCCAATCCAAGAAAAGCTTTGTGCCGTCATTGTCATTAATTTTTAAAAAAAGCTTTATGAGAAAAGCAGGTTGTGTTTGTACTTGCAATAATTTATGAACAGGCCTGTTGCCATGGTTACGTGTCCCTGAGAACCCAGATCTGAATTTAATAAGAGAGATTAGCCTAAATTTAAAGGACCCTGTTAACATGAGCTTCATCCAGCAGTTACCAGATTAACTGTGTGTGTGTGTGTGTGTGTGTGTGTGTAGAGATTTTATGATTTATTATTTGGTGAACTCTCTCCTGATATTCACTTCTGGATATTTTTGAAGGGACACCGATGGACAGACACAGGAAGTTGTGTCCGATTAAATGGGATGAATAATAAATATACATAATTACATAATAACATAATTTAGCAAATAATCGCACGACCCAAGAAGAACCAGGTTTTTTTTTGCGCTTAAGGCTAAAAAGAAATGAGGAGGTTCGACGTTGCACTGTGGGAACTTTTTCCATCACGGAACCAGGAGCCATTTCGGTGCCACGGCTATATTTCCTGAATGATTTTTCTTTAGCTCCGCCTCCTGGGTTCAGAACTCGCAAACATTTCTGATTGGCCAAAAGCAAGCCTTCCCCAACAACTGCTATTTTGAAATACTCAGGTTTACCTTGGTTTTGGACGGAGAAAGGGTAATGCTGAGGTTTGATGAAGCTGGAAAACTTTGCAAAACCACAGATTCTGAGAGACTCTCTGAATCGCCTGCTCAAAATTAAAAAGTATTTCAGGAAATTTTGCTAATTTCTATAATCTTCAAAAGAAAAAGAAAAAAAAAAAAACATGCTGAGGGAACAATGTAGTCCCTCCTGCAAACAGTTCCAGGTAAACTAGTTCAGTCAGAAAACGCTTTAAGTTAAAAATGAGCTTCAGATCCTTTAGAAATCATCTTAATTTCCTCTGAGCCAAAAGTTTAATTTTACATCAGCTCTTTTCTCCTCCTATTTTCTCTGAAACACGTATTTAACAAGGATCCTGCTGTGTGGAAGCAGTTTCCATTCACATGCACAACTTCAATTAATAAGTGGCTGATGGATAAATTACCCTTTTTTTTTTTTTTAATATTCTACTTTGAAAATAGGAGTTTAATCAGCTATGTCGAAAAGAGGAAAAGACCCTAAAATCTTCATTTCTATCAGGAAAGATTTAATAGGGGACAATCAGGTCTCATCCCAGAATATCTTCTAGTGTTCTGGCTAGTACATACATATACACACACACAGACACACACACTGACAACCAGCTCTGTCAAATTGATGTACACTAGGAAAAATGGAGGAGGTGAAGGAAATTTGACTTTTTCTTGAGGCAGATGACGTGTTACGCCAAACGTTTTAGCTTCCTCAGCTTCACGAGAAAAAAAAAAAATCCANAGGCAGATGACGTGTTACGCCAAACGTTTTAGCTTCCTCAGCTTCACGAGAAAAAAAAAAAATCCATTAATGAAAAGATGATTTCACAATGACGCAATACTGAGTGAGGCTCCACGCAAGCACGCACACACACACAAATACACACATGCACGCACGTGTTAGCTCATCACTCGGAGACTTTAGCAGCCTCAAAGTTGACCGCTAGCTTTCTGTGCTTCCTCTTGGAGGCGGAGCCAGGGGTGTGGCCTATTCCTGGGAGGTGTTGTCGAGGCAGGGTCTGAGGGGCTGCTGTCGTCATGGAAATGGCATCAACTGGACCTGGACTGGCAGCAGGCAGCTGTNTGAGGGGCTGCTGTCGTCATGGAAATGGCATCAACTGGACCTGGACTGGCAGCAGGCAGCTGTTCAACTTTGCTGCCCTGCAATTCAGTCGGGGCTTGTGATTGGCCGCTCTGGGCTTTTTGTGATTGGTTCCTGGCTACAGTCATGGCAGCGCTATAAAACTCCCGCATTTCCTGGTTTTTCTTGTTGGTTGATATCCGTTTCTTAGTCACCTGTAGGGGTCAAAGGATGAGGGGGGGTACCATGACAACAGGTTACCATGACAACACATCATGAAATTGTGATTTTTTTGTAATTACAAACTGCTGAATTCACTTTACTTTGACCTTAACGACATGTTAGATCAGGCACTGTGTCTTCTGATTCACCCATGGTGTGTGTGTGTGTGTGTGTGTGTGTGTGTGTTTACCTGTAAGGGGATAAACTGGTTGTGTGAGCCGATGGGCAACGTTGTTGTTGTTGTTGTTGTTGTTGTTGGAGCCTGAGGTCGGGCAGCACCGGGGAAGGTTCCCACTCCTCCGTAGAACGGTTGGCTCTGGTGGTGGTGGGGAGGAAGTGCCATCCCCCACAGAGGGGGAGGGGCGTAACCCTGAGGGGGCAACAGCAAACCGCCTGGAGAGAGGAAACTGATTAGAGACGCAAAAACCAAAAATATCAGCGGGATCTAAACATGTTTTGATGGGGGAACAATGTGGGCGTGGCCTATGTGGACAGATGCATCGCAAGCCAAAGAAAAGAGGTGAAAAAAATGGATTCTACAATGACCGTTTCAGAGATGATTAACAAAATGTAACTGTTATTCTTATATCAGGTTGGTTGATGATTAATTAATATGTGAGCCACTCAACACTGGCAGCCAACTGTAGCCAAAACGGAAGGAAGGAAGGAAGGAAGGAAGGAAGGAAGGAAGGAAGGAAGGAGGGAAAGATTGGTCCATTATAGGAAGGAAGGAAGGAAGGAAGGAAGGAAGGAAGGAGTTTTTTCAGGCTTGGTCCAGACATTCTATATCTAAAATTTTATGATTGAGCCAAAATTGTAGGAAGAGATACGAACAAACTGTTTTGGAAAAAAATTCAAAACGGGAGAATGTTGATGTTACAGCGCCACCATCAGGCCAATCAGTGTTTTTTTAGTTTTTTATTTGTTTGCCTTTATGTGGCAGTTTTTGAACCTTTAAGTTTTGATTCTCCAGGTTCTATGAACTCATTACTTTTAGGGGATCAGAATCATCATCATCATCATCATTTCCACCTTTGGGTTACAAAGGCGGACAATCATCATCATCATCATCATCATCATCATCATCATCATCATCGTCATCGTCATCGTCATCATCATCATCTAAGCAATTCTAAGAGGGTTCCCAATAGTTTGCGCTTGGACCCTTAATGAGACAAAAGCAGCCAGCAAAGAGCAGAGGAAGAGATTGTGAGGACATTTGGACATTTATAAAACAAAAGACAATAAAAAATTAATTAATTAAAGCTAACTGAAACAATGCATAATTTCATTATTTAAAAAAAAAAAGCCACAGTGATTTTAATGTGTACACACCATGATATAAAGGTGCCACTTTTTGCGCTATTTCCCATCACTCCATTATGCTCTTTAACTTGCGTACGCTGCAAGCAGAACCGACTAACCTGATTGGCTGAAGACGGGGGGCATGCCTCCCAGGTGCGGGGGCCGAATCGATCCCACTCCAGGATAGAGAGGAGGCGGGANCGGGGGGCATGCCTCCCAGGTGCGGGGGCCGAATCGATCCCACTCCAGGATAGAGAGGAGGCGGGAGGGGGAGTCCTGACCCCACTGAGCTCTACGGATACACAAGAGGACAAAGAACATGGCAGCTTCACGTCTCTGCAGTTTAACAGGCTGAAGTCATGCTGCACTTTGTCCTTCTAACTCAAGTTGTCATTAAAGGACCATACCGGTCATTTTGCACATTTGAGCCTAATATATTAAATTTTCATGCATGTAACGTTACTATTATCATTTCCCAAACATTCATTCCCCAAAGCATACTACTGGAACAGTGAATTAAAAATGTTTTTCCTACCTTCCAGACCACCATTGGTTTCAGTTCATTCTGGTATGCTATTAAAATCAACTTGTTGATACTNTTTTTTTTTTTTTTTTTTTTTTTTTTTTAGAAGTTATGTAATTTTAGTGTTTAAGTGCAATAAAAATCGTGAAATGAATGTGTGTCTCCACCAGGGAAATACAGTCCCAAAAGAAGACCTGCGTTTATCGAAAAATTGAAACAACCGTGACTTCATAATTATTAGCAGGCAAAACATTGATTTTTAAGGTGGGTGTATCACTTGAGCATTTGATTTTGAAAGATTAAGAGATTTTGCAAAATATCAGTAAAGCTGAAATACAGTTTTAAATGATGTCAGTAATGTAACAGGTATGAAAATTGAATATATTAGGCTCAAACATGCGAAATGAGTAGTATGGTCCTTTAAAAAATGTTATTAATTGTAGGCCATGTGTTATCTTGCTGGATTGGCTTTGACTGTAACAGCAACACACACATGGACACGCACGCATGCACACACACATGCACACGCATGCACGCACACGCACGCACGCACGCACACACACACACACACACNCACACACACACACACACACACACACACACACACACACACACACACACACACACACATAAATGAGTGTGTTGTACCAGTCTCTGCAGGGCGAAGAACGCCGCTTTCTCCTTGGCATCATTTTCTGATTGGCACTGTGGGCCGTGAACCATCAACCCATTGGACAGCTTCACCTGACACACTACCAGACCCTGTGGAGACAAAGGACAATGTGTGTGTGTATGTGTGTGTGCGTGCGCGCGTGCTACACCGATATAGGAACATCAAATGTAAAGTTTCATATCAAGACCAAAGCTGATGTTATAGGAGGTTTAGAAGTGTAACACACATTTAACTGTAATGATTCCTGTTGGTAAATTACTTCACTGCAGCAGAAAGTAACAGGATGAAAATAAATAGCAGATATTTTTCTTTTGCACATCATAACAATGAAAATATATTGTTTAGTTCAGACTTTATCTTCGATGTGGAGAAATTCTTCCTGTGCATTTGACCAGGAGAAAAAAGCGACGTCATTGCGGGAGAAACAGCGACTGCGGAGGTCGTTTTCGAGGGTCGCTCGCAGTGCTCGATGTTTGAAAACGTGCACAGCGTTTATGTGATGTAAATGCACGTTCATCAACGATTGGGGGAGAGAAGCGGTGCACAGGAAGGCGAAGTAGGTGTGTGTGTGTGGGNGGGGCAGCCAAGTTTTACAGCCAAGTAACAGCAGTTTGTTAATGAACAGCAGCTCTCCTGAGTTTTTGGGGCAGTTAGTGCATTTTTCATTTCATTTTTCATTTCATTTGCTGCAAGATGAAAAACATTTTTTTTTCTTTCACTTTCTCTCTCCTTTCTTCCACACCTCTTTGCTTGGTCAGTCATCGATGAAGGCACATTTACGTCACACAGACCCTGTCTGCGTTGTTTGAAAAATTGAGTGGTGCATGACCACGCAAGCGCCCATCTGAAGTGGCCTCCACGCCTAGGTTTTTGGCTGTAATTAAGTCACATTTTCCACGTAATGGAAAGCTTAATGCCTAAACCAGGCTTAAAGGACCATACCGGCAATTGTGCAAGTTTGAGCCCTATATATACAACCTGACCTGACAACCAATTTGCAAAACATAAAATCAGATTTTAGTTTTCCTGTTTTTTTTTTTTAAATCCTTTAATCTTTCAAAATCAAATGTTCAGGTGATACAGCCACCTTAAAATTCAGTGTTTCGCTTTCTAACACTTATGCACAGTTGTAGAACTGTGCATAAACTCATTTTAATTGCTCCATAAAAGCTGTCTTCTCCTGGGACTATATTTCCTGGCGGAGAAATACATTGTCTTCCATGTACCTCCGTATTGGATCAGTTAAATAAAGTTACTTTGACAAAAAAAACCTAATAGAAATGTTGTTCATTGTGATGGATTACGTGTCTAAAGGTGTTTTGAGTCTCCACAAGTTGATCTTTTTAGCATACTGGAATGAACTGAAACCTACGACAGCGTATTTGGGCCATATAAGATGAAACAAAAAAAAGAAGGAGGTATTAAGACTTTTCAGCAAGTTTAAAAACTCGAAATAATGCCCCTCATTTTTTTTTCGTCTTATATGGCCCTAATATGCCGTCATAGAAACCAAAGGCAGTCTGGAAAGTAGAAAATAAAATCTAAAATTTACTGCTAACGCAGTACATTTTGGGAAATGATTGTCAGTAACGTAACATGTACGTGGATTGTATATTCTGGGCTCAAAACATGCACGATCACCGGTATGGTCCTTTAAGAGTGGCTTTGTCTGCGCGATGCACTGAGCCACCGAAGGTCCCGGAGTTGAAGTGCGCGGTCGTCATGCGCAATTGACATGAAAGCGTGAGACCCTGAATGCCAGGACACGTTAAGCATAAAGCAGGCTTTAACCTAAAGGTGGGGAAACTGGAGTACTGGCAGGAAAGAAGACCCAGAATACTTAAAGCTCACAAGATTTTAAACTCAGCAAAAAAGTAGTAAAAATACTAAATGAATAAACCAATAAAACCATGAAATTATTGATTTATAACCCGTGTAGCATGTGATTACCTGTCTGTTTCCTATGAAGCTGAACTCTGGCGGTGACATGCCTAAACCCACGCAGATGCATGCCAGCTCCGACACCTTGCTGGGCAGCACGGAGGAGGCCGCAGAAACAGGAGAAGCTGATCCAGCTGCTTCAGCCTGGGGGGCGTTCATCTTTGCCGCTGGAGGGAGAGAAAAGGGGATAAGAGGAAGAGGAAAACAATGTGAGGGAGAAATTAGCAGGCAAAGACTATATTTTGGGTGATTTTCAAGGCAAGGAAAAAATGCAGCTTTATTGGCATAGCAGTCCCAGACCCAAAGACAATTCAAAGTGCTTTACGTACCTATAAAAGAAATAAAATTAACATAAAAAAAGTAAATTAAAATATAAAATAGAATCAATAAAACAGTTTAAAAAGGTTAAAGAAATTTTAAAACAATGCACTTTAATCTGCATTAGTTCAAATCTATACGCTCATGAAAAAAATCTCTCCAAACAAGCAAATCGTCTGTGAACAATGCAAATAAATTCAAAACTTAATCGTCACATCATCAATTTATTCGATAATCAATAATGAGCTGAAAAACTACCGGTAATTGCAATATATTTAATGGGCAATATATAATTGCAGAATATATATACTTATATATATTATTATACAGAATATATATATTATATATATAATTAAAAAAAACTTCACTTCTATGATGTCAGACAAGACATTTTGGAAATGGTTTATAAAAGCCTGGTAGAAAGTGTCACCTCCTTCAATATGACAGCTTGGTTTGGGAGTCTAGGAGCCAAGAGCAGAAGTAAATTGGCAAGAATTGTAAATATGGGCAGCAAAATTATTGGAAGGCCACAGAAACAACTGACTGTATGAAGAACAGCCACACAGAAGGCTCATCAGAGAGCGTCTGATCCTCTGCATCCACTGCACTATGAATTAGAACTGTTCCCTTCAGGACGGAGATATCAGGTTCCTACAGCCTCCAAAAACATAAAGAGAACTCTCATCCCAACTGCTGTGTCCTTGTTGAACTCTTGAGGATTTTAGATTTAGATTGATGATAATTGTTTTCTGTGTTAAAGATCAGATGTTTTATTTTATTTTGCCATTCACTTAACATTTGAAATTTTTGTGCCAGTCTGGTGTGTTTGTCTAGTTAATGTGTTATTTTTACATTGTACCACTTGTGAGGCCAAAGACAAATTTCCACCTCAGTGGACGATAAAGTTATTGTTATTGCTCTGTTCTGTTCTGTTCTGTTCTATTCTGTTCTATGGAAACAAGCAACAATAATGATAAATGATTAAAATGATTTAGCACTGAAAATGCAATTAATCATTTTTCTTATCAAAATCAAAATTAGGAAACAAAAAAAAATCTATATGTATATATATATGTATATATATATATATATACATATATATATATATACATGATCTACGATTTTTTTGTGCATATTGAAATGTTACAAGCTTTGCTTTTGACAATTGTTAGATTTATTATGTTTTCTTACATATATATATGTGCATACAGTATATATACGTATATATATGTATGTACACACAGCCCAGGCTTGTCTCCTCGTCGGTTCGCGCATCCGACTGAACAACAACTATCAGGGATTTTGGCTAAACAAACAACAAACCTGGTAAAAATAACAGGTGGGCAGAGAAAGAAAGCCTTGTATTGCCCTCCAGTGGGCGTTCCTGTGACGTCATGTGAAAACTAGAACAGGATATCGTCCACAAACCTTCGTCTAACGTGTTTTCCCAACGCCTCCAACAAATACAAATTCTTGAAAATTCAGGAATCAAACTTCACAACCAGTGGCTATAATGCTCACAGTTTCATTCTACATTCTGACATTTTTTCACAGCTCGTATTTTGGGATAACCAGCTGCTTAAATATGTCAAGAGTAACTGTAATTACTCAAATGTAAAATGTAAACGTTGCACCATATGAGGCAAAAACCAGGGTATTATTTACCCAGTTTCTTGGCAGATCGCCTCCTGTTTGGCTGCAGGCCTCCAGAGGGGGCGGAGCTATCTGGCTCCAGGGATGAGGTACTTCCTGTTCCGGCACTGTCAATCTTTAACATCTCCTTCAGCACCAGAGTTCCCTTCTACACAAACAATCAACACAATTCATATTTAGTTACTCTGATAGAATTTTTGAATTTTTTAAAATTTTCTTTTCAAAAGCGACTAACTCTTCTCAGCCCTTTTCTCAATTCGCTAAAAGAAAACCCATTGCAGTGCCAACCAATCCGTGCCTCCGATACTAACCATGGCAAAAGACTGTGGAGACAGTGGACCGTCTGATTGGCTGGCGGGTGCTTGGGGAGGAGCGGCAGGGGGAGGGGCTTCCTGGTTACCCATGGAGATCTTGAGGCTGGCGATCAGGTCCTCAAACTCAGTTGTAGGCTGAGTGAGCAAGATGAGACGGTGGAGTGCAAACGGAAAGTCATTATTTTATACATGCTTCAACAAACATGAAAACAGACAACTAGCTAACACTGTCAGCCTAGAGCGTGTGTGTGTGTGTGTGTGTGCATGTGTATGTGTGTGTGTGTGCATGTGTGTGTGTACCTTGTTGGGTGTGTTCTGTGGAGGGTAAACAGAGTTGGGTTCTTCATTTTTCTTTAAAAGTGAGATGACACCAACTGAAGTCTGCAAGACAANAGAGTTGGGTTCTTCATTTTTCTTTAAAAGTGAGATGACACCAACTGAAGTCTGCAAGACAAACAAGATAAAAACAAAATTCTGGCCATGAACACACATGTTCTGGTCCGGTCTGATCTGATCCAGTCCAGTCTGATCCAGTCCGGTCTGTCTGTCTGCAGTGCCCACAGCAAATGGTACCCTCAGTAAACAAAAGCAAAATAGGCTGCGGGGAAAAGAAATGTCTTTATCGTTTATCCTTGTGATCTTTCATTCAAAATATTAACAAAAATATAACTTTTAACTAAAGTAAAATAATCAGAAGGAAAAATAAATTCTTATCATGAAACAAGTTTAATACTTAATTGCTTTTATTTTCCAAGGGTTCAAACCTCAGGCTGCGTCAAGATCATGTCAAGATCAAACCCACAGAACAGTTTCCAAAGATACCAAACTCATTATTATAATTTCCAAAACAGAAAACTGGATTTTAGTTTTCCTGTTATTCTGCCAAACCCCCCTCATCTTTCAAAAATCAAATATTCAGGTAATACACCCACTTGAAAAAAACAAAAAAAAAACAAAAAAAAAAAAAAAAANAAAAAAAAAAAAAAAATCATTTTTTCGCCTTTAACACATACGCATGATTGTAGAAGGCACGGTCACTTTAATTTCTTAATAAAAGCTGTCTTCTCCTGGGACTACATTCTCTGGCGGAGGCATACATTGTCTTCCATGCAGCTCTTTGTTGGACCGGTTAAACAAAGTTACTTTGACAAAAAAAAACAAACTTAACATAGTGTGCATCGTAACTGATTGTTTCAAGTCTCTACAAGTTGATTTTTATAGCATAATAGAATGAACTAAAACCAACTGCGGCCTAGAAGATAGAAAAAAAAATTAAATTTACTGCTCCAGTAGTATATTTTGGGAAATGGTTGTCAGTGACGTCAAGTGAAAGTGGGTTGTATATATTGGGCTCAAACATGCAAAACTGCCAGTATTGTCCTTTAAGGCCAAATCATTTATAGGCATAGCCGTCAGCATGACGTCAATTTTAAACTTTGTGTGGATGTCTGCACGCCTCCCAGATTTCGTGACCACGCACATTTTGTAACACCTAAGTACTGCACATGTGCGACAAAAACAAAAAAAATGGACGCTCCGTGTGCGGCAAGGTTTCAAAGCTTCAAAGTTTCATTTGTCACACGTAACCAATGTGTAAGTAGATCTGTTGTTGTTTGCACCTTTAAGACACATCTTTAAAAAAAAACCCAGAAAAACAGCCAAATGGATTTCAACACTTGAGAGAAATCATCCAGACAGGCACGTGTGTGTGTATGTGCATGTGTGTGTGTGTGTACCTTGTTGGGTGTGTTCTGTGGAGGATAAACAGAGTTGGGTTCTTCATTTTTCTTTAAAAGTGAGATGACACCAACTGAAGTCTGCAAGACAANAGAGTTGGGTTCTTCATTTTTCTTTAAAAGTGAGATGACACCAACTGAAGTCTGCAAGACAAACAAAATAAAAACATAATTCTGGCCATGAACACACATGTTCCAGTCCGGTCTGATCCGATCCAGTCCGGTCTGATCCAGTCCGGTCTGTCTGTCTGCAGTGCCCACAGCTAATATTGGTACCCTTGATAAACAAAAGCAAAATAGGCTGTGGGGAAAAAAAAATGTCTTTATCGTTTATCCTCTTGAGCTTTCATTCAAAATATTAACAAAAATTTACAGTAAAATAATCAAAAGGAAAAATAAATTCTTATCATGAAACAAGTTTAATATTTAATCACTTTTATTTACCAAGGGTTCAAACCTCAGGCTGTGTATCTGATCAAACCCACAGAACAGATTCCAAAGATACCAAACTCATTATTACAATTTCCAAAACAGAAAACTGGATTTTAGTTTTCCTGTTATTTTGCCAAACCGCCTCATCTTTCAAAAATCAAATATTCAGGTAATATACCCACTTTAAAAAAAAATAAAAAATAATAATAATAATTTTTTCGCCTTTAACACGTACGCATGATTGTAGAAGGCACGGTCATTTTAATTTCTTAATAAAAGCCATCTTCTCCTGGGACTACATTCTCTGGCGGAGGCATACATCGTCTTCCATGCAGCTCTTTGTTGGACTAGTTAAACAAAGTTACTCTGACCAAAAAAAAAACAAAATTAACATAGTGTGCATCATAACTGTTTACTTATCTCAAGCACGTTTCAAGTATCTACAAGTTGATTTTTATAGCATAATAGAATGAACGAAAACCAACTGTAGCCTATATATTTGTCACGTCTAACCATTGTGTAAGTATATCTGTTGCTGTTTGCGCCTCTAAGACTCATGTTTTAAAAAAAGAAAAAAACAAAAAAAAAACNTATATCTGTTGCTGTTTGCGCCTCTAAGACTCATGTTTTAAAAAAAGAAAAAAACAAAAAAAAAACACAGAAAGACAGCCAAATGTGTTTCAACCCCTGAGAGAAATCATGCAGACAGGCGTGTGCGTGTGTTCCCTCTATTATTTGATGCTTGGCTGACACATGAATGCATGTATGCACAGACATGTATGTACAGAAGTGCGTGTTGATATAAGCTGCTGTCTGTGTCTGATTTGAACATTTTATCTTTATTTTCTCTTCAATGAAAACACACAAACACACACACTTACATTATTCTGCCAGTGAGCAGGCGGGTTGTGAGGAGGAGGACCGAGGGACTTCAGAGACTGCCACACATTATAGTAATCCTCCTTACTCTGGACAAACAGAGTCAGACGGACAAACAAGGAGAGAGAAGAAAATAATATGCACATTAAAGGATCATACCGGCAATCTTGCATGTTTAAAGTAAATACCCACACATATGTTACGTTACTGACAATTTCCAAAAGTAAAACCATATTCTAGTTTTTCTCTTATTTTATCAAATCCTCAAATCTTTCACAATCAAATGTTCAGGTTATAATCCACCTTAAAGGACCATACCACCCCATTTTGCATGTTTGAGCCTAATATATTCAATTTTCATACATGTTATGTTACTGACAATCATTTCCCAAAGGATAAAACTGTATTTCAGCTTTCCTGATATTTTGCAAAATCTCTTAATCTTTCAAAATCAAATATTCAAGTGATACACCCACCTTAAAAATCCATGTTTCTCCTGCTAATAGTTACACAGCCTTATGAAGTCACGGTCATTTAAATTTTTTGATAAACACAGGTCTTCTTTTGGGACTATATTCCCTGGTGGAGACATACAGTTACGCTGCGCTTTTTTATTGCGCTTAAACACTAAAATTAGATAACTTCTAAAAAAACCTGAATACACGTCTTGTTGGCGATGATGGATTACGAACGTTTCAAGTATCAACAAGTTGATTTTAATAGCGTACCAGAATGAACTGAAACCATGGAGGTCTGGAAGGTAGGAAAAACATTTTTCACCGTTCCAGTAGTATGCTTTGGGAAATGATTGTCAGTAACATTACATATACGAAAATTGAATATATTAGGCTCAAACAAGCAAAACGGATGGTATCATGGTAAAATTCAATGTTTCACCTGCAAACACGTATGTCCAAATGTAGAAGGCATGGTCATTTTAAATTTCTCGTTAAATGGTCTTCTCCTGGGACTATATTCCCTGACATAGACATACATTGTCTTTTCTGTGCAGCTCTGTGCCGGATCGGTTAAATAAAGTTACTTTGTAGTTACTTCATAGACATAATGTTCGCTGTGATGGATTACATATCTCGAGTGCGTTTCAAGTTTCTGCAAGTTGATTTTTATAGTGCACAGGAATGAACTGAAAACAATGACAGTCTGGAAGGTAAGAAATACAATTCTAAAATTTACCGCTCCAGTAGGATGTTTTGGGAAATGGTTGTCAGTAACGTACCAATATGAAAGTTTACATGACGTTTCCTTATTTTTTTTACGGCTCAGTCTCAATCAGGCTCCTACAACCCAGCTTGTCCTCTGAGCCTGCATTTACAAAGTGACACCTGACAGTTTGATGGACAATAAATACAGTCTTCACATAATAACACATTTGTCACGTGGATGAACGTAAGACACAGATTACACCACACGTACTTTGGCCTGTTGTTTCTGGTTGGGAGCTTTGCATGGAGAGTTCCTGTTGCCCTGGGTGGCTGACTTCGCTGTATTCTGCTTGTGGTTATGCTGTGGATCAGGAATTAGGGAGAGAGAACGCTTGTTGATCGTAAGAGATGAAATTTCTGATCAGTTTATCTTTTCAAACAGCCGGAAAAAAAACAAAAAAAAAAACTAAACACATCTGCATCCCCCCGCCTCCCTTCTTACCTGTGTGGGTATAAAGGGTGAACGTGGCGAGTGGTTCAGTCCTCCCAGCTGGCGGGTTGAGTTGAAGTTGGTAGCGGCGGCGGGCTGAGGTTTGACGATTGCGGTGAGCTTGTGGGAGCTGTGGTCCACTCTGGCTCCGTGGGAAAGGTTAATGAGAGCACAGGGAGGGAGGCGGTACCCACGAGACGTAGAACACCTGAGGAGATGGACACATAATAAGATAAGATAAACTTTATTTATCACAAAAATGCAGACAACTGTAAAATGGAAATATAAACTAAATATAATAAATAAACTTAAAGCACCATACCACCCATTTTACACATTTGAGCCTAATATATTCAATTTTCATACATGTAACATTACTGACAATCATTTCCCAAAGCATACTACTGGAACGGTGAATTAAAAATGTTTTTCCTACCTTCCAGACCTCCATTGGTTTCAGTTCATTCTGCTATTAAAATCAACTTGTTGATACTTGAAACGTTCTTGGGATAGGTAATCCATCATCACCAACAAGACGTGTATTCAGGTTTTTTTAGAAGTTATGTAATTTTAGTGTTTAAGCTCAATAAAAAGCGTGGAGTGAATGTATGCCTCCACCGGGGAATATAGTCCCAAAAGAAGACCTGCGTTTATGGAAAAATTTAAAGGACCGTGACTTCATAAGGCTGTGTAACTATTAGCAGGAGAAACATGGATTTTTAAGGTGGGTGTATCACTTGAATATTTGATTTTGAAAGATTAAGAGATTTTACTAAATATCAGGAAAGCTGAAATATGGTTTTATCCTTTGAGAAATGACTGTCAGTAACATTACGTGTATGAAAATTGAATATATTAGGCTCAAACATGCAAAATGGAAGGTATGGTCCTTTAAATTCACAATGGATAGATATGGCAGAAACAATACTGTATGTCAATGCATCTGACCTCCACCTGACTAATGCTGTAGTCAGGTGTCTTCAGAGATGTTAGTCAATACATTAAACCCAATGCTTACTCTTTGCAGCAAAATATTACCTGCAAACATTTTATGCTGATATTACCACATTTATATTGAGAGAATATTAGCCTGATACAAGCTCAAGACAACCTCAAATGACCTGTAATATGACCATAAAATTACCAGAATGTTGCCACATTATGTCCACGATATTACCTGTTATTATCTTGTTATTACACACATCGGATCACAACACATCAGGTTAAATGGAACACATGGCTTCTGAACCATCTCCATGGTGAAGGGAGCAGAGACATTCCAGGAATCATCTACAAATGTTCAGCTGAGATCTAATAAAAGAAATCTTATCTCTGTCTTATGAAATGAGAAATTTTAGATTTGAGTGTCTTACATTAGGTTGCATTCATCAGAAGCATCAGATTTCTCTGTTTTGCACTTGGTCCTTAACAATAGATCTTTGCTGTGCATGTGACAATGGCAACTAAAGCAACTTAAAATATTGCATGACAATTTAAATTTAAAAACACGAGTGCAGTGCCCGTTCAAAACGTGCCTGTTGGAACGGGCCGGTGTTGTGCTGAAAACTGCATCCTTGCCGAGAATTGCATCCCCACTCGTGGACAATGGATCATATACCATATGTAATCCAAGACAATATTTATTCTTCTGAATAACTTTTATCAAATAGTGATTATGGCACTTCTTAGAGGCAATAACAATAATACCTACAGTAAGTCTACTGGGCAGCAGTGATTCAGTCCTCCACTTTGATTTATTCCTTATTTCTGCCAAAAAATGGATCCCCTCCTTTCACGGACCTGAGGAGGGTTACATTCACCAAACCCACTGTCACATTCAAATAACCCAAAATGTGAGCCCTTAACTTGATTTCATTCCTTCATCTTCAGAAAATTATTTACAGTGGGGATGCAAATCTCAGCAGAAGTGGGGATGCAATTTTTGGCAGGGATGCAGATTTCGGCACAACACAGGACTTTCTGGTGCACTCCGCAGCCTGTCATAATTTTGTTCTGCATGTTCTCGTGAGCTAGCTTTGTTTGCAGTGGCCGTGGACCAGAGGTATGCTGCCGCGCCCACAGCGTAACCTGCCACATGGACTACTTTTTAACGGCACAGCTCAATTCAAGCACCTCTCATCCAAACAACTTCACATGCGACACTGCATGTTCTTGGGTCCTGAGCAACAACCTGCTGAATTTCAACTTCATACAGTGCTGGGTTCTAGAGATAATGGTGCTACAGACAGAGATTTCTGTCTTTATAGTTAGATGACAGGTCAGCAATGCATTTCTTTCCTACTATATGAACAGTGCATTTGTTATATTACAATCTAGCAGACATTTTTAGTTCTTCATTACTGCATTTAGTATGAAGTGTCACATTTTAAAGAGTTCAACCTGTAACAGTGCACTTACACATGGAGTACAAGGAATTACCTGATGGTGAGTCCTCCAGCAAATTCTTCATCAAACAATACTTCATACAGAACTTCTGCTTCGCGCTCCGCTGTAGATATATATACACACACACATACACGCAAAATGTTAACTGTGAGAACGAGTGGTACGTTTATATTTCACAACCCTGTGTACTGTCTGTGGGTTTTGAGCCTCTTTGCCGTGCATGATGTAGCATGTTGTGAAAAGTACACATGTTCTACTTCCTGTAGTGGATTTTGTAAAAGATGGACCAGGCTGAGAGAGATTAAACGGCGTCTTCACCTCCTTTAATCCCAATGATCGTTCCTCTGAGACCCAGTGGGACGGTGAAGCTCTCCCTGATGTTGACAACTCTGTCGAACAGGCGATACTCAGCGTTGGGGTCTGGCACCACACCCTGCTGCTGCTCCAAAGGCTATACACACACACATGCACACACGCACACACTTATAAATGTGAATGAAATATGACAAACCCAATGCACAACATCTACTTGTGATTGTTGAAAAGTTGAAAAAAGATGCTGAATTTGTTTTTTTTGTTTTGAGGCCAGATCTGCCCAGGTAAAACTTTTCCTGCTGATCCTCCATCTTTTTACATGGTTTGAAACATGTTCGGACTTCAGGTTTCACGACTGCCTTTTTTTTTTTTTTTNCCTTTTTTTTTTTTTTGTTAGTCAACAAACAAAGTTACCATCAAATTGTTGTTAACATAGAATTACATGGAAAGTAATTCTGTACAGCATTTTTTTTTTAAACCATTGCTTACGTGGCATTTTGCATTATGAAATGTGCATTTTTTTTAAATAACTGCAAGAAATGCTTAAATACTGCAAAGCAGATAAAAGATTTTCTACTGCCCACAGCACTGACCAGTGGGTTTAACTGATGACTAGTAAAAACTTGCATGTTATTGCTCGTTTGGTGTTTGAATTTCAAACTTTGATGTCTCTATGCTATAACGCCCACATTGTTCAGGTAACTATGCTATCATTCCAGCAATGAGGATTTTTCTTTACAAAGACTAAATAAGATGATTTCCAAAATGGACAAGACTGAATATTATTGAATGTGTCTTTTATACATTTGCAGAGCTTCCAGAATTTTTCTGATTTGCGTCTTAATATGAGAGAATAATCAAATATACGCTGAAAAAAAAACAAAAAAAACCCAACACAGCTAAGTCAAAGAAACACATAGCAGCTCTTTAGCCAAAGTGAAAACACATCCAGGTAAAGAAGAGGGCAAAATGTGCTCACTCTGAAGAGGAGATGAGGCTTGACCGTCACACGGACTTTCTTTGTGCTCTTTTTCACCTACGAGAAGGAAAGAGAGAATGAAGAGACAGAAAAAAGAGAGCAAGCTTAACTATGGATGGGCTGGTGTGTGTGTGTGTGTGTGTGTGTGAGAGAGAAAGTGCANCAAGCTTAACTATGGATGGGCTGGTGTGTGTGTGTGTGTGTGTGTGTGAGAGAGAAAGTGCATTACCTTGGCTTTCTCCACTGCCTCCTCGATCCTCTCTACTAAGGCTGAGTCCAGCACCTGTAGGTCACATGACGCCCTGCTGACGGAGCTGACCGGGTGACTTTTCAACCAAGAAGTGATTTCAGCAACCTTCTCCGCCCTGTGTGTGTGTGTAATCATGTCCATCATTATCAGGGATTAATTGATAAACTAACTGAATTTACAAATTAGGATTCATTTAAAATCAATTTTAAAATTTAAGTGCTGAAAAAAAAATCAAGAGCTCACAGAAAAAGTACAAACAGATGATTAAATTGTTCAATTCAGTATCATTCTACACTATTATTTGTGTGTGTGTGTGTATTTTACCCATTCTGGTCCTCTCCAGGCCAGATGTCATCTTCATAGAAAACATCATCGTGATTGTTTCTGGATACTGTGTCAAACACCTCAGAAAACCTAGAAAACCAGACAAAAATCACACACACACACACACACACACACACTTACTGTACATTAATAAGATTATTTAACTGTATGCATTTATTAATATTCCCTTTAATTTTTTTTTTTTTCATTCAAACTACTTAAAGGACCATGCTGGTAATTTTATATGTTTGAGCCTAATAAATACTACCATTGCTGACAACCCTTTTCCAAAACATAAAACCATATTCTAGCTTTTGTGTAATCTTTCAAAATCAAATGTTCAGGTGATACGTCGACCTAAAAATTCAATGTCTCGCCTTCTAATCCTTAAGCACAATTGAGAAGCCACGATCACTTTAATTTCTCAGTAAAAGCCATCTTTTCTCCTTTTCTTCCATGCCACTCCGTGTTGGACCTGTTAAATTAAGTAACTCTGATTAAAAATTTAAACGACATGGTGTTCGCTGTGACGGATTACCTTTGTCAAGCACTTTTCAAGTCTCTACAAAACATACTCCAGTAGTATGTTTTGGAAAATGGCAGTAATGTAATTTGAATTTATTGGGCTCAAACATGCAAAAATGCAAAACCACAAGTATGTTCCTTTAAGGCTGAAGGGCTCACTCAATGGGAGCTCAATGGTAAATGAGGAGAAAGGAGACATCCTTCATGCCCATGCTCAGTATATATATATATTTTTTTCTTACCTGTCCAGGTATTCGGCTAGCAACTCCTCCACAGCTGCAGAGTAGAGCCACTCCTTTTCCGTTCGCTTGGTGTATCCGGGAACTTCCTCGTTCTTCTTGTTGAACTTCAGATTCAGTCCGACATTTGCTCTTTGCTCCCCACAGGGACTGGACACGACGAGGGAGAACAACCAATCAGAGCAGAGAAAGTGAGAGAGAGAGGGGGGGAGAGAGAGAGAGAGAGAGAGAGAGAGAGACCATCACAAAGTTACATGTGCTGCTTAATTGCACCAACACTGCAGCAGAGAAGATAAAAAAATCTCTATCACACAACACTCCAGTAAGAATTAACTGGTTGAGTCACACAAAAGTCTGTATTTAATCAAAAATATTAGCTTGAAGCCGTTTCTGAAAGCTGACTGGCTGAGCACTCACTTCCTCTTTGAGCCTCGGCCAATGAAGATGCTTCCCGAGAAACGGGAGACGAGGTAGCTGGTGATGCCGAGGCGAGACGCCAGGATGTATCCAGGACTGTATTTCACACAGTACTTCTATAAAATACAACACACACATACACACATGTATGTGAGACATGACTTGGGACTTTAGACTTGGACTTGAAAATCAATGGAAAGCCTTGCATGAGTCTTACATGTTGGTTCTGGATTAAGGGTTCTAGTTGTGGTTCACATGGCACGCTGAAGACCACGCGCACCCGACCCTCGCTGATGACATCACTAGAATCTTGTACCTGTTTATGAACATTAGAAAAGGCATTGTGTGTAAGTAAGGAAATATGGTTATAAATAAGCAAAGTTAAACAAAATATAAATTGAGAAATATCACATCAAGTGGGGAGGGGAATTTCAAACATGCTGATTCTCAAAGTCTAAAATTTGAATTGTGGCATCTTGATGCTCTGAGTCTGTGTGAACATTTCCAAACTCTCGCTTTCAACTGTTTTTAACTCTGCCAAGGAGGTCATATGATCCCCGGCGTTTGTCTGTTAGCAGGATATCTCAAAAAGTTATAGATGGATTTGGATGAAATTTGAGGACAGACAGATAGAGCTGAGAGGCAGAAATGATTAAAGTTGAAGAGAAAGTATTTCATATTCTGCATCCAGGATCCGGAAGATCTTTTTAGCCTATAGAATCAGTATTAATGCGTCAAATTCAATGAAAGTTAGCATGGTGACTCATTTTTTTAAATAAAAAATTATTTTGTGATGATCCAGATCATATTCTTCATTGCACAGGATCCAGAAGAAGGATTTATTTGTGTTAGCAGGATGGCTTGAAAAGTTATGGATGGATTTTCATAAAATCTGATGGGCAGATAGAAATGTCCAGAGGAATAAGTGACTAAATTTTGGAGGCGATCCAGCTCATACTCAGGATCCAGAAGAAACTTTTGTGGGGATTTTGTTGGCCTTGGCGGTGTATGCTGGAGTGCCTTCTTGTTTGAACTGTTACTCCCACATGACATGATCCTCAGACTGAGATGTCAGAAGATGGATAATGTGGACGTCTTACCTCTCCCATGGCACCGTAGTAAGGATTTCCCACCATGAAGACAGTCGTTGCTGGAGGAAAGAGTTCCTCTAAGGTCTTAAAGTGAGTCAAAGATGAGTAATAGGCCTTAATGTCCTAAAAAGAAGACAAATGGAGAGACATAACACACATGTAGGAGTCTGGGACTTTCAAATGCTAAAATGCTAATTCTTTTATTCTTAGCTCTCTCAACAGGTCGACTGGGGAACTTGTCTCTTGCCAACAAATGACAGTAAATAATAGGGGTGTAAAGATGCATTGCGATGCATAGATTCTTAAGGTAGGATTCAACTGCATCGATCCAACACATTAAAACACTCTGAAGTTTAACTAAACAAGCTGAAGTTTAGCTAAACACTGATGTTTAGCTAAATGCTCTGAAGTTTAGCTACACACGCTTAAGTTTAGCTAAATGCTCTGAAATTGAACTAAACACGTTGAAGTTTAGCTAAACACACTGAAGTTTAGCTAAGCGCTCTGAAGTTTAGCTAAATACACTGAAGTTTAGTTAAACATGTTGAATAGCTAAACACGCTGAAATGTAGCTAAACACGACGTGTGCAGAGCACATTCAGTCACAGATGTTCTTCACGTTTAGATGCACGCTATACTTTGATTATTTGTCTGTATTATTACCATTCGAGCAACAATGTGAACAATACCTTTAAATGATGGAACTAATAGGGTTCTGCGGTTCACGGAATTTACATAATATATATGTCATACTGTGCGTAATTGTTGTATGAGGGAGAGAAAGAGAACTTTCCTCAGTTAAAAAAAAAGAGTTTTGTGTTTAATTCAATGTATCAAAATAATCAAATTAATCAGAGTGAAAATTAAAGACTTCACCATGCATTGAATCATTTCCTAAATAATCGTAATCGAATCAAAATGGAGACAAAGATTTACACCCCAACTAAACAGACACAAGGCAGAGGAATTAGAATAATACCTAATAAACTAATAGACCACCTCATAAACAATAGGGTTTGGCTCTACAGCAGCCACATGTGTAAGAGAGAGTGTGTATTGTCAAAGATCGGTTTATGTGCGGCTGTACCTTAACCACGGTCTGGTAGGCGAAAGGCAGGACCTGCTTGGCCCACTGCTTCTCCAGTTTGACCACACCGTTGGCTTTGGGGACATATTTCCTTCCTGTTAACAGCTGGCCGTACAAAACCACCGATGTCTCGTTCACAACGATGCCTTTTCTCTTCAGAAAACTAGGAAAAAAAGAAAAAAAAAATTAGGTCTGTGAATCGATTAAAAAAAATTAACTAATTCATTGCGCATTTTTCTGAAAAACTTGTAAACTTGTAATGATTACACACTGAATCACCAAATTAATGTAGAATCAATGCAAAGTATATTATTAGATAATATTTGTTTAATTGATAACTGGTCAAGGTTGACATGTTCTTGTTGTAAGGAAAATCATCTTATTCTGAAAATATGACTTTGTTCAAGGTTTGTTTTATTCTGAAAAGACTGAATCCTGTTTGTGTCGGGGTTACTGTAACGTTAGCTTGAATGTGCTATGCGCAGCCACAGAGAGCAATGCAGTAAAGCTAAAGTGAGGCTAAAAGGCTGTGAAGTTCTTTTTGTCGTTTCTATGTTTCTGATGAATAAAGCCACATCTCAGTTAAAATGACACACTGCTGAGTGACTGCGTTTGTGTGGTTTCACCAAGAGACATCTGCTAACTTTTTAAAGCAGAATTTTACATCTAAAAATCTTATCTAGTGTGAGTTGTAACGTTAGTCACGGAAGTGAGGGAAAAACGAAAACATTAGCATAGTCTCAGGAAGTGAAAAAATGGATGCGTTAATAGTGTTAATTTTTAAAAATGCATTAAACAGTCCAGATTAATCGCAAAAATTAACACATTAATTTTCCCAGCCCTATAAAAAATACAGTTTAAGAGTTTAAGAGTGGAACAGTAATGGCTGCCTTCAAAAGTTTCATTAAAATCCAATCTGCGGTGCAGGAAATATCACACACTCATGGTGCTGAGATGAACTGTTCCGCTATTAATCGCGGTTATAAAACATCACCATTTCAAACCATTGTAATTTAAGAGCCATGAAAACAAGTCTCTGGGTTCATGTGGAAAAAAGGTAATGGAACCTTTTTTTTTCCAGCGCATCTCAAAACGGCTTGTTTCTCTTTGTGGTTGGCTAGCAATGCTCGTGTGTGTGTGTGTGTGTGTGTGTGTGTGTTTAACTAGCTACAGATACAAACCACTTCAGGATGGCAAAGTCATTCAACATCCAAGCCTTATGTCCAGTGAAAAACATGCATTAAATGGGCAGCGTGGAGCATTTTGGGTATCTTTAAAATGAGCGTGGCAGTCGAGGAAGACAGATACCCAGTAACAAAATCTATGAACAGAAGCTGAAATTACGTCACGTTTGTCTTTGTGACTTACTGTTCCGTGATCCCCTGGACATCTTTCAGCCAGTCCTTCTGCTCCTTGTCTGACAGGCAGCTGACTTTAGTGGGAGGAGGCGTGGAGGACCTCTCATATAGTCTCTGAACACCGGTGGTTTCCTCCAAAGAAAACCTGCAGGTGAAAAGATGAACATGTTTACATGTGATTGCTAGTTTATGCTTTGTGGTAACAGAAATTTACCGCAAAGTTTACCGCAAAATTTACCCATTTGAAAATGAAACAATAATCATCAGAAATTTATGGTCATTGTGGCCAAAAGATTTAACGTCCAGTTCTGGTTCTTACTTGGTTTCTCCGTCGGACACGGCAATGATACGAGCTTCCTCTAGGTGGGGCCAGTTGACAAACACAGATTTCCCCAGAACTAATGCAGCAACATCATCACATATCTGGAAGCAGAGAAACAAACAAATCGAGAGAAGGGGATAATGACATGTGAGTAACAGACTGAGAAACATGGCTGCTTTCAGATGGGTAGCTGAGTTTGGCTGCTTAAGTTAAAGGATATGCAGGGAAAGTTTTCTGGAAATGAGGGTTCTAATGCAGAAAGAAAATGCAAAGGAGCTGCTAATTATTTCCTTTAATTTTTCGTTCAATTTCACTGATACTGATCATTTAAATATGCCCAGTTGGCTCAACTGCCAATCCATCAGATTGGTTCAGTCCACTCTTGTCATTAACTAGTCCATGAGCTTTCCTTGAAGGATCATAACAGTGATTTTGCATATTTGAGAGAAAAATGTACTATCCACACAAACGTTACGTTACTGCCAGCCTTGATTTTTATAGCATAGTGGAATGAAGTGAAACCAATGACAGTCTGGAAGGTAGGAAAAACAATTCTAAAATTTACCGCTCCAGTAGCACATTTTGAAAAATGGTTGGTAGTAACATAATGTGTGTTCAGGTTGTATTTGTTATGCTCAAACGTGCTAAATCACTGGCATGGTCCTTTAAATGTGCCACACCCGATGCAAATCTAAAATATTTTAGCCTTGCTTGCTTACAGTTTGAATAAACGACACAAGTGGTTGTGTGGCATCGCAGCTTCTCTCCAAACTTTAAATAAAGCACTGTATGTTTCTTTTCTTTTTTTTTTTTTTTAACTTTAATTCTACATTTAAAAAAAAACATTTTGAGGCCTTCTGATTCGGACAAAGATGTTTCAGGACTTTTAAGGTGGTAACAAGCTCCAAAGTGTTGAGATGTGACATTAAAGATAATTTTGTGGCTTTTTTATTTGTTAATAAACTCTGCAGCAATATTTTTTGTGGCTGTGTTTTTTTTAAAAGGACCACACCGTCCTTTAAATTTTGCATGTTTGAGCCAAATAGATTACATACATGTTATGTTACTGAATATCATTTCCCAAAGCATAAATTTCAGCTATTATATTATATATTATATTTCAGCTTTCCTGATATTTTGCAAAATCTCTTAATCTTTCAAAATCAAATATTCAAGCGATACACCCACCTTAAAACTCCATGTTTCTCCTGCTAATAGTTACACAGCCTGATGAAGTCACAGTCGTTTAAATTTTTCCATAAATGCAGGTCTTCTTTTGGGACTATATTCCCCAGTACACTCTGCGCTTTTTATTGCACTTAAACATTAAAATTACGTAACTTCGAAAAAAAACCCTGAATTACATGTCTTGTTCAAGATGATGGATTACCTATCAAGAACATTTCAAGTATCAACAAGTTGATTTTAACAGCCTACCAGAATGAACTGAAACCAATGGAGGTCTGAAAGGTAGGAAAAACATTTTTAATTCATCGTTCCAGTAGTATGCTTTGGGAAATGATTGTCTGTAATGTTACGTGTATAAAAATTGAATATATTTGGTTCAAACATGCAAAATGGCCAGTATGGTCCTTTATTAAAGAAACAAAAGAAACTCACCGGCTCCTCCTCCTGGCTGGGGACGATTTCCAGCATCATGTTCTCTCCTCTGCTGCTCTGCTGAAACACAACCACGCCGCTCTTCTTCTTATAAAACTAGAAAGAGAGAGGGAAAGAAGACAAATCAGAAAACGTTGCAGTTTTCATTCAGCTTCAAAATATACACTACCAGTCAAAAGTTTAGCATGACTTGTCATTTAAGTAGTTCTTGCTATTTTATTCAATAATAACACGGTTTAAATTATATGAAACAAAGACCAAAATATATTTCGATATTATTTAGTATTTCAAATATTTTAGGGGAAAAAAGTTTTTAAATGATAAATAACACTATTTTAGTGATTTCTCATCAAAGTTTCCACCGTGAGATTTAATCTCTGCTTTGTAAATAGGCATCAATTTCTAGAGCATCAGGGAATATTCTAGAAGTTCCTAATAATCTCTGGAACCACATACAGCTTCTCTACATGAATTTGGAATCATCTACAACTCATGTCATGATTCTGGACAATTTAAATAAAATGTCTTCATTTTTTGCAGCTTCTTGCAAATTATTTTAACCTGTAGGTGTATAATACTAACAGACATATAGAATCATTTTATACATACGTACATACATACATATGAAACTAAACTAGTTTAGTTTTACTTTACTGGAAACACTGATTCTATGTGAAAATCACTAGTGATTACACATTTTAGAGCAGTAGTGTACTAGTTATTGTAGTTTTACCAACAGCAATTATGCCCGGTTCATGCGCTACTGGAAAGGTTTGACAATGCGTGCATGAAAATTGCATGCAAAATAGCTTTTTTTTTTTGTATTTTTTCCCTAAAATTAAAACGTAAAGCCAGGTGGCAAACAAAACTGGCTTTTACTGAGGCTCTGCAGCTTCAGTATAGAAAAGTTTGGACAAAATGCATCAGACAGAAACACTCCCCCAACCTTGTGTCTGATGTGTTGCAAGGTGGGGAAGCCGCAGAAATACAGAGCGGAGCGATCAACGCGTTTGCTGACGTGGTCCAGCGGCATCTGCCAGGCATCCATGGGAATGTACGATTTCCTGTAACAGAAAAAAAAAACATATGATGAACCTGAACTGAAAATAATATGTATATAATTCATGTAAGACCAATCTCCTCTTTGGACAGTATGAAAAAAAATCAAGCTACTTCACAAAATGGCAATGTGACATGAAACGAAATGATGGCCACCTGAATGTGGCGTTAACCATGCAAATGTGTTTCCATCACGGGATGAAATATAGAAATTTCAATATAAAATGTGGCTTAAACATAAAAGTCAGAGCGATCTAAGGATGACAAGTCTATACTAGATTAATTTATTAGGCAAAGGTGCTTCTATCACTTCTTCTTATGTAATTCCTAATCAAAAATAAAAAAATAAATAAGAAATTAAATAAAACATGTAATTCCCACTAGCATTAAAAAATATCTGCATACGTGTACTTAAGCATGGTTTCTTCCATTTTTTCCACCCTTACAATAAGGTTTGTTTTTAGGAAAGTTTATCTTCGTCTTCATAGGATGGATTTACACGACAAATCTTGATGCTTAATTCTGATCTTTTGCCTATGTCCGATTTTTTGTTCATCATATTTACATTTTCTTTTTTAAGCGGCTCATATCTGATACCAGTATTTACATGCTTTGACCTTTAGCAGCAGGATGCAGCTACGCATGCGCACATTTCTGAGCCTGATGTAAACAAAATGCTTCAATGGACAAAAATGAAAGAACTATTTAAAAACATGATCAGTGGGTTATAAACTTTAACATGCAGAGAGAAACATCTGATATGTTGTGTAAACGTTTATCTCTCTCATTCAGACATGTATTTTCATGGGGTGATCACAGAGGAGAAGCGGGTGGAGTTGCTGCTGTAAAGGGAGCCTGTTATCACACACTAACACGTGTATTTGACATAAACACACATTAGCATGTCTGATATATATATAGCATGTCCTCCATTTCTGTTTACAGAGAGTGGTCATCGTATTGATGCACTAACATAATCCATATGCAGACAAGGTGGAACGTTATGTTGGAGTCAGAATGGGAAGGAAATTCCGATCTGTGTATTTAGACAGCAGCCGCATTGGTGGATATCCAATACATATCCGATTTATTTCCACATATGCAAGTGGCCCAAATCAGTCCTGAGCATATTTGCTTTCATGTGGCTTTTTACTATTTACATCTCAGGAAAAAGTATCTGATATGTGTCGCATGTGAGCAAAAGATCGGAAACCAGATCGTATGTACATGGTGTAAATCCAGCCAAAGAGAGCTTGGGCTCAGTCAGGAACCGTTAATGTGTGGGCCTGTAAAAGCTGTTGAACCGTTGTATTAGAACACACAAATAAACTTAACTATTGCCTAAACCTCAAACTCAGTTGTTCCTAATTGTCTGAATTTCAGAATGGAAGAAGCTGAACAGGATGAAAATCATCTATGCAGTGCACGTTTACAACATGATGTAGAAGTTTGTACGCATAAATGGAGGTTTATACTTTATGTCATGTATGCGTGTGTGTGTGTGTGTGTGTGTGTGTGTGTGTACCTGACATGGCAGTGTACGATGTCAGGGAACATATGAGGCAGGGTGGAGGTGTACGTGAAGTCCACTTCACTGTCGTATGTGCAGACAGCACACTCTGTGTGACGGTTCCTGGCCTGCTCTGCTTTCGTCAGCTTGTGATTGCAGGGCTCCATTGCTGCTAGAAGGCACCTCTGTTCAGTAAATCACAACACACAACACAACACACACACACACATAATTCAAGAGGTTAAAGGCTGCGGTATGCTTAATCAAATTCAGCCAGTCCAACTTAGTTCTGGAAACCAAGCAGCCATGTTTCTTTGTCTTTATAATCTCAACGCAACTTATCCTATAAACACGGATAACGGCGCATGCTTTCACTTCAGGAGAGGGAAGGGGTTTATTATCAGGAATTCAGTGTCTTCTGTGTATTTCTGTTGTCTCCATATAATTACAAACGGGGATGTAAACTGGGATAATGGCTCACAGTTTCACTTTCACTTCTCTCCTTGGAGCATAGACAGTGATGGAAAGAAAAAAACAGTTTTAGAGGAAAGTTAAAACTCTACCCACTTTCACATTGTCGGATGCAGAAAGTCACATATTTTGTCGGACCCAGCCCCTCCTGAATCAGAAAAGGAGTTTCGGCCAGTGTGTGTGTGTGTATACCTCATCAATGAAGGGAATAAGCACTACAGCCTCCCATTCCTGCTGCTTGCCATTAAGGTCTGTTTTAAAGTCGAGAGGGTAGTACTCAATGATCGATGATTTTTCACTGGTCATCAGGTGCTGGAACGTCAAAAAATAACATATTATCATTCTCCTTTATATACCTGTGACTTACATTAACATACATTTAAATATCAACCAAATATTTCGTCACATTCAGACAAATTGGTGATCATTAAACTGAGTAAAGTCAGTACGGATGAGTTGCATAGAATAAAAACTACTGCATAAGTAAACATGTGTGTGTGTGTCTGTGTTACCCTGTAACACTCAGGCAGCAAGTCCATGCTGGCAGCAGGCAGGACTGCCAGCAGCTGCTGGAAGGGCATGAAGGGTTGAGCAAGGTCAAAGGTCAACTTTAAGTCAGCTATGTTTCTGATGTCAGATAGGAAAGGAGCATAGTGGTATGGGTAGTACCTGCAGAGAGATTTACATATTATTAAAAAAGGCTGTTTTACTGAGCTGATATGTGCTTGACAAAAAATAATGGAGCAAACAGAAGAAAACAGGAAACAGGATTCCCAGGAAATGTCCTGTTTATCTTGTTTTTTTTCTTTTTAAGACGTAAAGGTTACAAAGACCTAGCCCTAAAATTCTGGCTTCCTTTAGAGCAGGCTTGACATCGAGAAAAATGCATCTCTGCAATAAATATGTCAAACAAGTTGTAAAACATTTCTGGCGTGTTCTTATGAAGTCGCCCATTTGGGAAATTATCCGATACTCCCGCATGTCTCGAGATCATTCATCAAAATAAGAGAAGGTGAAGAAGGTGAATAAGAAGGTGAATAAGAGAAGAAAATAAGAGAAGGTGAAGCAAGACAGAGAGAGAGAGAGAGAAGTTCTTACCAGCTCCAGGACTGAACGCCGTGGTAATAGTAGTGGAGGATCCACTGGATTCCTTCCACATAACACTTGGCCTGCTTAGCAAGAAACTCACTGCATGTATGAAAAGAAAAAAACAGTACATTTTAGAGTCTTAGAAATTACAAATTAATACACAGCTAGCACGCGGATTGAAGGACCATATGGTGATAGTGCATGTTTGAGCCTAATATATTCAATTTTCATACATGTTACGTTACTGACAATCATTTCCCAAAGGATAAACTGTACTTCAGCTTTCCTGATATTTTGCAAAATTTCTTAATCTTTCAAAATCAAATATTCAAGCGATACACCCACCTTAAAAACATTTTGCCTTCTAATAATTACGGAAAATTATGAAGTCACGGTCATTAAAATTTTCCATAAACGCAGGTCTTCTTTTGGGACTATATTCCCTGGTGGAGGCATACATTCACTCCACACTTTTTATTGTGCTTAAACCCTAAAATTATGTATCTTCTAAAAAAACTTGAATACACCTCTTGTTGGTGATGATGGATTACCTATCCCAAGAACGTTTCAAGTATCAACAAGTTGATTTTAATAGCGTACCAGAATGAAATGAAACTAATGGTGGTCTGGAAGGTAGGAAACACATTTTTAATTCACCATTCCAGTAGTATGCTTTGGGAAATGATTGTCAGAATCCTTGCGTGTATGAAAATTGAAAATATAAGCTCAAACATGCAAAATGGGTGGTATGGTTCTTTAAGTCAAATATTCAATTTGTCGTGACATCATCGCTATCTCATGCTCTCCATGCCGACAAAAAAAAAAACCAAACNAAAAAAAAAAACAAAAAACAATGCAAACAACCAACCAGTGAGTAAACCACAAGTATCATTTATTTTTTTTTAAAACTTTAAACACTTTTTCGGACTTTAATGAACATATCTACTTGAATATATTCATTGTCGCCCAGTTTGGTCTTTTGGCTGGTGAAGCTCAACATTTTTGTGACGATGTTGTAAATGACTGCTCATCAGTAGAACTGTGGAAAGTTAGCTACATCCCGCGAGTGAAATAACGCCACACTTCGCTTTATTTTATTGCCAACATCTTAGCTGCAGGCACACACACTTCTATAGGGCAGGAAGAATCTCTTAGAGCACCTAACTGAGTCCTGAGCTAGCATACAAAAGTCCATTTGAAAGTGAAAGTAAAATGCGACGGGCGCCTACTCCACGGAAACTAAAGCTGAAGTGTAGCACAGGGCAGAAATAGAAACAGTGCCACAAATATTTATTCTACTTCTCTACAACTTAAAAAATAAATGCCTCCAAAAAAATTAGTTGATTTTTTTTTTTAAATATTCGAGCATGTTGACCACTTCAAACATTCGAATAATTCGATTATTCGTGCACATCCCTACTTATTTGTCAAGTGGAAGCAAACAAAGGTGATAGTGAAGCGATCAAAGACCTCTCGTGCTCAAAATGGAAAGAAAGAAAGAAAGAAAGAAAGAAAGAAAGAAAGAAAGTCAAATATAGAGGCACAGCATTATTTTTTTTTTTATTGTCATTTGGGGGGGGCCTGAAGGGGCACCAATGGCCAATGGATGTCTCGCTGAGGATGCCAAAGCAGTCAGAAATGGCCCTGCTGCTGATGGAAGAGTTGCAAAGGTCATGTGACTTTCTCTTTACAGCAGACAGCCTTTACACCCTCTTTATCTCTCTATAAAACTCAGATCAATGTACTGTGTGTGTGTGTGTGTGTGTGTGTGTGTGTGTGTGTGTGTGTGTGTGTGCCTGTAAACTCACTCAGACACCACGTCCACGCCCATCTTGGTCATGTAGTACGTGCGCTTGTACTGTCTGAACTCAGTTTCAAATATGTCATCCTCCTCTTCCTCCTCCTCTGTGACGGCGGCTCCTTTTCCCTCTGCCTTGTCTGATGAGCTGAGGGCTTCCAGGCATATCGACATATCCTGCACGCAACACATGAAGACGCATTATGTACAGGGATTATGTAACATTGTACATGAAAAAATTGAATAAATATTGGTTGTGTGATTGTATGTGTGTGTTTGTGTGTGTGTGTGAGTGTGTTACCCCCTTCTTAGCGGCTTTGCTGTCAGCTTCCTTCTCTGCTGCCAATCCAGCGGCTTCATTCAGATATTTGTTGCCAACTTTACTCTCAAACCACTTTAAGTCCACAAACACCTCGCTGAAATGTTCCCGGTCAAACTGAAGGGAAGATTCCACACATTTAAATAATTAGTCAGAATGTTTCTCAGAATGTACCTTATGAATTTTTTTGGTTTATTAATACTGTGAAGAATGGATCACTTCATTTCAGCTTTGGGGAAAACTTCACTCTGTGTAGGACGGTGTATTAGGGCCATATAAGATGAAAAAAAAAAAACAAGGGGGCCATTAATTCAAGTTTTCAAATTCACAAATTTGCCAGTTTTAAAAGTCTGTATGCTTATAATAATTTGATGATTTTGTGCTAAAAGCACAAGTATTTCTTTATTGCTAAATTCAGTGGAAAAGTATAATTTAATAAGGTCATGTACTCGCACAAAAACTCACAAATTTGCCATTTTAAAAACTCACAAATTTGTCAGTTTTTAAACTAAAAAAAAAATATGAAAATTATTTGTAATGATGAATAATCATTTTTTTAAATTTTTTCAAATAATAATGTAATTTTTTTTTAATAATGAAAAAGGGAAAATAATGAGAATGAGAATAAAAACTGCTTCACATTGTGACTATGCCTGCAGTACATGACCTTATTAAATTATACTTTTCATTGGATTTAGCAATAAAGAAATACTTGTGCTTTTAGCGCAAAATCATCTAATTATCATAAGAATGCAGACTTTTAAAACTGGCAAATTTGCGAGTTTGAAAACTCGAAATAATGTCCTCCTGTTTTTTTTTTTCCTGTCTTATATGGCTCTAATACACTGTCATATTCTGTACTACACAAAAAAAAAAAAAAAAAAANAAAAAAAAAAAAAAAAAAGTAAATTTTGTGATTTTTACAAGAGATTCTATGGCTGCATTTACACTGCTGGGTACAAGTGATCCAATTTAAATTTTTTTTTTGCTCTGATGTGTTGTGTCATACATGTCAGATATCCATTGTAAACATGTAAACAGTAAAAGCACATGGAATCTTATATTCTTAGATCTGTTTTTGGGACACAATCATAATTTAAAATGAATGTGGGCCTGTTTGTATAAAGCTCCTGAGAGTAATACTGAAGCCTTAAGTGCATCAAAATCCCAAGAATGGTATAAATTTTGTTTTTCTTAGAAAATTAAAACCTCCAAACCATATGCCAAAAACAAGTCGCACTGATTGCGCTTATGCACGCATCATAGCTTCAACTGTAGATGAGGAAATATAAACAGAAAAAGATTGATTCTAATGACGAAATTTTTTGGTTTCATGCTATAATGGCCACGGTCAATTCATGATGCATGAGTGCTTTATTTGAACAAAATTATGATTGTGCTGTGTAGAGCAGACCACAATATCTTGTACAAAGTTAGTAAAACAACACAATAATCTGCATTTTTAATCATTGCAGCAGCACTTCATGTTGTCAGTAAATTATGTCAAATAGTCATGGAGAATATTAGCAAAGCTGTGAAGCCGTCTCACCTCAGAAAGCTTCTCCAAGTATTTCTCAAAGTTCCGGAGGTTCAGATGGCCATTCTCATTTAGATAACCTGATGGGAAACAAGTCAGTATTATGTCTAAATACGTAAAGTACATTATAGGAGCTGATCATATTTTAATTATATAATAAATTAAATGCAAAAGGTCTACACCGGCTCTAAATGCCAAAACACCAACATGATGATCTCTCACGTTATAGTTATATGCAGCATTCTGCATGCAATGATGTGTGTGTATGTGTGTGTGTGTGTGTGTGTGTGTCTCACCTCCCAGAGAGGGCAGCACACTGATGTAGGTCTTGTACAGCAATGGCAGAGCGTCATGGCTGATGTGAAGGTGAGGCAGGTGAGGGATGAAATCATTTCCCACTAAGAATCCCATCAGGATCCAGTCGTCTATAATCCGCTCCAAGTCATAGTCGGCACCAAGCTGATTCTATAAAAAAACAAACAAAAAAAAAACAAAAAACACCAACACACACAAACACAAACACTCAAAATCTTTTCTCTTGGAAACATAAGACAACAAATGAGAAAGAAAAATCCCTTTTCTCAAAACTTGCATGAGCTAGAAGTGAGAATGAAATGTGTGAAAACATAAGATTTTCACAACATCTCTAAAAATTTATGCAGTGATGTCACATTTTTATGACTGGCATGGTGGCAGCGGGGCTGGGGTGGGGGTGGGGGGTTCACAGCTTGCTTTAATGTTCACACTCAAAAACACCTGAACCACAGGTTATAATTAAAAACATTCGCTTAACATAATAATGCTTTAGGCCAACATGTCTTCTTTTTAAAGGGGACATATTATACAGATTTACATTTTCTTATTTTCATTTAGAGTCTACTTTGCAATGCCTAGCTATGCACAAAAAAAAAACACTAATCCAGTTATACAGTTACTTGCTGCAGCACCACTGTGCACACTCAGTATTACAGGTACTTTTCGGCTCATTTTCTTTAAGCCTCTCTTCCAAAAAGCCTGCTCTATTCTGATTGGCCAGCTCCGTCAGGTCTGAGATGGACTGTGAAACACAGATGCTGCCCAAACAGTAGATCACTAGCCTTGTAATTTGTTGATTTGTGAGTGTGTGTAGGCAGTTAATTTGTGTGTTGCATGTTGATGATGTCAACATGGTACGGAAGCAAAGGACCAATCAAAAACAAAGCTTTCAGGAGAGTTCAGGACCTTAGTGTTTGTCTTTCTGGATACATTTCTATAGACATCAACTTCAAGTTCTGACACTTCAACAGTGTTCAACACAGACTATTATATTACACTATAAAGATGGGGAAATATAAAAAGCAGAATATGTTTCCTATAACTCTCGTGCATTATTTGAAGCTGTTGTTGACCACAGAAAAAAAATTAGCCCAAAATCAGCCTAAATTATTATTCTTAGCCTAAATTATTATACTCTGTAGTTTTTTTTTTTTTTTNAGTTTTTTTTTTTTTTGTTTCATATTCTATAAGTTTGTTTCCATCTCACCTTGAGATCAGAGAATTCATAGTCGATATATTCTCTCATCAGAGACAAATGAAGCAAGTGAAAGGTTGTCTCTTCTGGAGCCGTTATCCTGGAAGACAAAATAAAGGGTTGACTAAAGGAGGATGGAGTAGAAAGACTGAACACAGTCATGGGAGTAAGAAGATTGTAGAAGAGAAGAAGACAAGAATAGCAACATGATAAGAACACTGGAAAAAATAAAAAATAAAAGAAGAGAAGAAATAAAATACAAAAACACCTTTTCTGGGATTTCTTTCCTCCGAAGCGGACCTCCTCTCTGAGCAGGGAGAAGTGCGGCTCGTNCCTTTTCTGGGATTTCTTTCCTCCGAAGCGGACCTCCTCTCTGAGCAGGGAGAAGTGCGGCTCGTGGCTGGTCAAACCCAACATGATCTACAACACAAACATGCACATAATGACTTAAAGGACAATAATGGCGATTTTTAATGTTTGAGCCCGATGCATACAAGTTATGTTACTGATAAGCGTTTCCCAAAACATACCACTTTAATTGTAAATTTTAGATTTTTTTTTTTTTTTTTTTNTTTTTTTTTTTTTTTTTTGCCCTGTCTTCCAGGCTGCCATTGGTTTCAGTTCATTCTAGCGCACTATTAAAATCTATTAAATGTAGGGACTTGAAATATGCCTAAGATAAGTAATCCATCACAGCAAATACTATGTCTATTACATTTTTTTGTTGAAGTAACTTTATATAACTGGTCCAACACAGAGCTGCACGGAAAACAATATGTCTCCGCCAGAGAATGCAGACCCAGGAGAAGTCGGCTTTTACCAAGAAATTAAACTAACATTTGGACATATGTGTTAACAGGTGAAACATTTAGTTTTAAGGACAGTGTACATCTAAACTTTTGATTTTTAAATTTTAGGGGAGCTGGCAAAATAACAGAAAACTTAAACACGCTTTAGAAATTGTTTGTCAGTAACTTAAAGGATCATTCCACCATTTTGCATGTTTGAGCCTAATATATTCAATTTTCATACACGTAACGTTACTGACAATCATTTCCCAAAGCATACTACTGGAACGGTGAATTAAAAATGTTTTTCCTACCTTCCAGACCTCCATTGGTTCAGTTCATTCTGGTACGCTATTAAAATCAAGTTGTTGATACTTGAAACGTTCTTGGGATAGGTATTTCATCATCGTCAACAAGAAGTATATTCAGGTGTCTTTTAGAAGTTACGTAATTTTAATGTTTAAGCGCAATCAAAAGTGCGAGTGAATATATGTCTCCACCGGGGAATATAGTCCCAAAAGAAAACCTGCATTTATCAAAAAAGTTAAACAACCGTAACTTCATAAGGCTGTGTAACTATTAGCAGGTGAAACATGGATTTTTAAGGTGGGTGTATCGCTTGAATATTTGATTTTGAAAGATTAAGAGATTTTGCAAAATATCAGGAAAGCTGAAATACGGTTTTATCCTTTGGGAAATGATTGTCAGTAACGTAACATGTATGAAAATTGAATATATTAGGCTTAAACATGCAAAATGAGTGGTATGATCCTTTAATGTCCATTTACACATCAAAATTGGTAAAATGGTCCTTTAACTTCCACACTTGGTGTTAGGGTTGAGTAATAAGTACATCCAAGCCTCAGTTTAATGCATGCACGCGCACACGCACACGCACGCACACACACACACACACACACACACAGACAGAAACCCTACCAGGTCAGCGTCCAGGCCATACAGGCAGTGTCGTGTGTTGGGGTNCACACACAGACAGAAACCCTACCAGGTCAGCGTCCAGGCCATACAGGCAGTGTCGTGTGTTGGGGTTGTGATCCGGCTTGGCGTTCTCTGAACGAATAAACTCCATGATTTTATGTTCTCCCTCACCTGGTGTCTGCAGGAGAAGACAAACATACTTCAAACAATCATGTATCAACGCCTATGGAATAGGAAAGGGTCACTTAGACTATATTTACCCGATTCCATTTTTTTTTTTTTTTTTTTTTTTTTTTTTTTTTTTTTTTTTTTTTTTTTTTTTTTNAGCCCGCGGGCCAGATGATGTCTGGCCCGCGCCAACCCACTAACAACACGTCACATGACAAAAGTGCTGCTGATGTTGGTCTGGAAAGTTAAATTAACACTATTTTATATAATATATTCAGAGAAGAAGGGGGGGGGAGGAAGGAGGGAGAGAGAGAGAGAGAGAGAGAAAGAAAGAGAGAGAGAGAAATGAATGCTAGAGCTTAATTAAAAAGAACAAATAGATGAAATGAGAGAACAGAAACGGTGGAAAAGGCAGTACTACTAAAACAACAGCAAACTGNACAAATAGATGAAATGAGAGAACAGAAACGGTGGAAAAGGCAGTACTACTAAAACAACAGCAAACTGTAGTTGGTAAAATTTAATACAACAATTAAATAATATAAAAACAAATTACAATAATGCAAAAATGTAAGCAAATTATATTGTTTGCCACAAGAAAAGCAAATAACACTATTTAGTCTGATGGTGCAGAGATGCTTGGCTTGGCATGCTTGGCATAATTTGGGCCTTGGGGAAAACTAACTGGGGAACGCTGCTCTACATCTTCTTTACTTGTCCCATATCTGATTTTTCACGGTTTAGACCTGAAACAAACCACACGCTACAAGGGTTTAGTTGCTGAGACAGATGTGAATGAAACGCTGCAACAGATGCAAATAAGATAGAAACAATTACACAAGCCATTGCTTTCTGAAGCAACTTTAAAGATTCACGGTTTAAATGAATGATTTGAATAAATGATTTGAATATACAGTATTTAAGGTGGAGAAAATGGATTAGAGCACAGGTTACGATCATAACCACGACTATGTCATTCACATTCGGACAGCGTTGCATTTTGTGATGTGATGAGTCAGAACTGAGGTGTGTTTTTTGATGAGGATCAGCAGATGTTTGATACATCAGATTTTTTTTTTTTTTAAACATACGAATATGGCCCTAAAATGAATCTAATAATATCCGATTCCATGTGATTTTTTTTTTTTACTGTTTAACTGTTGAAAACACAAATCTGATATGAGACACGTCAGCAAACAATCACAATTGGGTCACGTGTATTTGATGGTAGCAAAAATTACTGAATGTGGTAAGAAAAAAAATCTGGCGCTGTGACACCAACAACTGCAGGGTTTGATTTATTTTATTAGACACACAAACGCACCTCGTGGCCGGACAGGTAGACTGTGACACCCTGCCACAGAGTGTCCGTGGAGAGCTTGTTGTGGACAAAATATTTGAGCTGCTCCTGAAGTCTCGCCATGAAGTCAGTGCCTGGAAGACAAAAAAAGGGTTTAATTATCAAAGCCTCACTCTTAGTAATCTGATAAAGGACTTATGTTATATTAGTATTTTGTAATATAATAAGGGACCAGAATTTCTTGTCAGCAGAAATACATGAGAGGGATTGTAGCATCATGAAAAAAACAGAAAGGCTAGTGTGGTCAGGTGACACTGGCAAAGCTTAAACAAATGTGTTCCATAATCAATTTATTTTGTGTTTCTAAAAAAAAAATAAAATAAAAAAAAAGAATGGGTGTATTATTGACATAAATGCTCTGGTCAAACAGGTTATGGAAAAATTCCTACCCTACACACTCCAAATACTTTTACACCTGACCCCACTCAACTTAAAACTGGACGATCTTAAAGGACCATACCAGTGATTTTGCACGTTTAAGCCCAATACATAGCACATGCATACATGTGACGTGATTGAAAAACAATTTCCAAAACTTAAAAGCATATTTTAGTTTTCCTGTTATTTTGCCAAATCTCATAATCTTTCCAAATCAAATGTGCAGGTGATACATGTATGTCCAAATGTAGAAGACACGGCTGTTTTTAATTTCTCTGTAGAAGCCGTCTTCTCCTTGGACTATATTCCCTGGAGGAGACATACACTGTCTTCCATGCAGCTCCGTGTTGAATCGGTTGAATAACGTTACTTTGACAAAAAAAATCTAATAGACATCATTTCATGATTATTGTTGTCCATCCATCCATCCATTATCCTCCACTCATCCAGGTCCAGGTCGCGGTGGCAGCAGACTAAGCAGACTGGCCCACACTTCCCTGTCCCTGGCCAGGCCCTCTAACTACTTCTGGGGGACTCTGAGGCGTTCCCAGGCCAGCCAGGAGATGTAATCCCTCCAGCCTGTCCTGGGTCTTCCCTGGGGCCTCTTCCCAGTCGGACGTGCCTGGAAGACCTCCCTAGGGAGTCGACCAGGGGGCATCCTTACTAGGTGCCCGAACCACCTCAACTGACTCCTTTCGATGTGGAGGAGCAGCGTAGCAGTATGTTATGTTAGTAACATAACATACATGTTATGTTACTAAAAACCAATTTCCAAACATAAAGCTGTATTTTAGTTTTCCTGTTATCTTGCCAAATCCTCTAATCTTTCAAACTTAAATGTAGAAGGGAGGGTCGTATTTAAGTTATCAGTAAAAGCCGTCTTCTCCTGGGACTACATTCTCCGTGTTGGATCGGTTAAATAAAGCTACACAGACCAAAAAAACCTGATAGTGTACGCTTTGATGGATTACATATCTCAAATGTGTTTCAAGTCTCACCAAGTGGAATGAATTGAAACAAATGTCAGGAAGGAAGGAAGGTAGGAAAAACAATTCTAAAATTTGCTGCTAAAGTAGTATATTTTGTTAACTGGTTGTCAGTAATGTAATGTGCATGCGTATAGTATTTATTGGGCTTAAACATGCAAAAATCGCTGGTGTGCTCCTTTAAATTTTCAAATAATGGCCAGGCTCTTTATTTACAACAAGTGAAGAAAAAAAGCAGGCTTTTATTTGGTCACACTTAGTGAGATGTAATTTCTGGAAGCAGCAGCACAGCCATAACACTTTCAGCATTCTGCTGCTCAGAGTTTCTTTTTCTAGCAGGAACTCCGTTTCCTCACCCGGAGTGATGCAGTTGGAGTCAAAGCGAGCCTCTGTGGGAAGCACCTCTCCTTTTTCCACGGCTTTCTTTATCTTTTCCTCTGCTTCTTTGGCAGACCTGCACACACACGGCCAATCACACACACACACACACACACACACACACACACAGGTATGAGATATAAGAGAGCGGGTCAAACGTGGGTCAGACAGCGTTTGGTTAACCTCAGACAAAAGCAGAAAATTATTATTTTGCCATCTTATTTCAAGCATCTTTCTGCAGCTTCAGCCTGACCCTGGGAGTTAAAGGACCATACTGGTGGTTTAGTATGTTTGAGCCCAATAGCTGCTGCCCACATATGTTACGTTACTGCCAACCAAAACTGTATTTTTAGTTTTTAAGTTACTTTGTCAAATCCTCAAATGTTTCGAAATCATATGTTCAGGTGATACTCCCACCTTAAACTTCAATGTTTCACCAACTAACATTTATGCACTATTGTGAAGGCACAGCCATCTTAACTTCTCAGTAAAAGCAATCTTTCCTCATGGGGCTATATTCCATATATTCATGTTTTTTTTTCAGTGCAGCTCCTGTTGGATCACTTAAATTAAGTAACTTCAATTTTAAAAAATTTAATCTATGTCGTGTTCGCTGTGATGAATGACTTATCTCAAGCACGTTTCAAATCTCTACAAGTTGATTTTAACAGTGTACTGGAATGAACTGAAACCAATGGTAGTCTGCAAGGTAGGAAAAACAATTATAATATTTCCTGCTCCAGAAATATGTTTTGGAAAATGGTTGGTAGTAACGTGTATATTTTGGGATCAACCATGCAAAATTACCAGCATGCTCCTTTACGCCTCAAGTCCAGATACAAAAACACGTGTACCTGAATCTCCTTCCTCTCTGCTGGTTCATCTTTGCTCTCGGCGCCACGCCGTCCACAGCCATGAAGAAGACCTTCCGCGGCTTGATGATCCGAAAAAGTACCTCCAGGTAATGGAAGATGTCCGCAAATATCTTTTCCTCTGAGATGCGAAAGTGGACATCCTCGTCGTTTGGGTGCGAGCACTGGTGGATGATCCCGTTCATGTCCAAATACAGATTGTCAAATTCTGGGATCTGGAGACAGCGAGAAACGAATGAGCAATCTTTTATCAATTTTTTGTCATGTAGATAATATATATAATATATAGATAGATAATATATATACATATATGTAACGACAATTTGTTGATATTCCTTGACTTCCCCAGAGAGGTTGACTTGTCTCGATTGTCCTCTTACACACACTCAAGTGGGTTCCTCTCAAATAATTGAAAATATTCTCTAATCACGTTTTTTAAGCATTTGTATCTGGATTTTGTCACAAAAAGGAAAAATGCCTGATTTTTTTTTTCCCCTGTTACCATTATTGTAGTGTACTATGTCAGGATGTCTTGACCAAACCTGGGCAGAGTACAGCCCATAAATTGATCTGGCTCGGTGAAAAATCTAATCCGGTATATAAACCTTCTCTCACAAGCAAAACAAATCAAAACCTGGCGGACACTTTGAGAGCATATATTTTCCAAGTTTTCTGCTAGACTTTCACTATCACTATTGTGAAATCAAATGTAAAAAGATTTATCATGCAAATTCATGCTGCAGCAGTATCATCTTCTTCTGGATCAAAATAACTGTTAAAAAATATGTCAGAACTGTTTTATGTTCATACACCAATTTTTCCAAAATAGTGCCCTAAAAATTGGTGGTAAACCCTTTTTCTTCTTAGAATGGTTCAAGGCTGGAATTCACAATTTGTCACCTTTTTGCTGCAAAGGGTTTAGAAAGCTTTGAAAATATAAAGTCTATAAATAATATACCAGACAAAATCCTGCTTTTTTTAATTTACAGATTAGATCTGTGATGATTGCTCAAGGTATTTCATTATCAATCAATTTGCAGAAGCATCCAATTATAGATTTGTTAGAAAAACTAAGTACTTTACCCACAGGTTCTGTTTCAGTTATGCATAAGTTACTTCAGGGACTGTCATCATCTCAGCTATTCATTGTGAAAAGTTGGAATTCTGATATGTTTGGATTTAACTGGATTAATATGGATTTAATTGTACTCTAGATTGGGATGGAATATGGAAAATGTATTTTGGCATCATGTAATTCTGAGCATCAATTAATTCATTTAAAATGTATACATTGATTTTATATTACACTACATAACTGTTTTATGCTGTTGAATCAACATCATCTTAACTACACATTGGTGGTAATTGCTTGTTTTTAGCTTTATTGCTAATATACAGCGAATGTCACACCTGTTCCAGTTTATTTAATCCGATGATATCGATCTGTATCTGCGCTGAATTGCGCTTGTTGATAATCCATAATATGAAATACATGATTGAATTCTTTTATTTCTATTATATTGTTGTGTTATTTGTGCAATTTTTTGTATGTGCTGTCTTGACCCTCGCAAAAGAGCTTCTGAATCTGAAGTGGACTTCCTGGTTAAATAAAGGTGAAATTAATAAATTAACAGGTGTCTTGTTTTCAAGAAGTAGGTCAGTGTCAAAAAAAAAAAAAAAAAAAAAATCTGTATCCTGATCAAGATCTCAAACAATTTCATGGTCCAATTCCCACAAACGCTACTGAGAAGTTAAACTTGACGTAGACAGAAAACACGTGACTCATTCATGTCTGAACAGGCGAAATGAAACTGAGGGACATCCAGCTGGACATTCAGTCTAACACCCAGAAACCTGGTCACAGCTAGACTCCTGAGCCTCTGGACGAAATACCTTCCTGACAGTGAAGCATGTTTTTTTTTTTTTTTTTTTTAAGCAACTAGCTCACTTTTGCACAAAGTTAGAATGTCCGCAACAATACAAAAATCAGCCATTACTAACTTTGCGCGTTTTCTGATGCCGGGAAACGTTTGTTTACCTTTACGTGTGCATGCGGATTTCAGGACTTTAAAAACATGACAGGACAATTAAATGCGGCCTGACATGGAATTAAAGCGCATATGCAAAGATTGAAAAATCAGCCAAATAAATATATAGTTGATAAATTATTTTGTATTATAAAAGAGCAGATGAATGAATTTATTATTCCATTTCTGATCATTTAAGTGAAAACCATCTAACGCTGGTTTGGAATACAAGGTTTTGTTTTTTTTTTCTCTCAGCAGTAAAATTGGATTTTAAAAGATGTATCAGAGCATTCGTGATGGCTTTACTAACTGCATGAAATTTTCTGTCACAGAGTGGGGAAATCAAACTTATGCATTAAAGTGGAGATCTGGAACAGCCGCTGTAATGATGCTTTTTAGCCTTTAGCCACATGCTAAGCTAACAGACCCTTCCTAAGTGGCTAACAGGGTCCTCGCTGCTCTCTTACCTGATGTTCCTTCACAACTTCACTCAGGCACGGATACCGCTCCGATATCCAGCGGTAAAATTTCGGCACTCCCATCTTCACAGCGAAATTCTCAACCTTTGGGTCAAACTAGCGCTCAGTTAAAAAAAAAAAAAAAAAAAAAGACTTCAAGGGTTTAAAAGGCAGGTAACTTGATAAAGTTAGGTTTAACTGAGTAACATGAGAATTTGTTTTTTAGTAACGGAAGCGGTTTTGTTTCCAGCGGCCGCTATCTAGCTAGTTGTCCCTGGTCCGTCTACTAAAACAGTCCGTTGCTACCCAGAGAAACATAATTCCGTGTTCCTTTCGACCTGTTGTTCTCATGCTGTCGGGGCTCAAAAAGCAAAGAAAAAAATTAATGAATAAAATAATAATAATAATAATAATAATAATAATAATAATAATAATAATTGGATGAATAGATAGAATAAATAGATGAATGAACTAATTAATAATAATCACCATCATCATCATCATAATCGCTGTTGTTATTGTTGTATATTCTGTATGATTAATATTCTTGCATTTTTTATAATTTTTTTGTAAAAGTGAACACTGAACAATATGAAATATGTTCCTATAATATTTATATAACCTCCTGGCATGTTCCTGTTTTAAGGGACAAGTTTCCAGCAAATTAGATGTGAAAATGTATGAATTTTGGACAGATGACAGCCGATTCATCCAAAGTTTCACATAAAGTGATGTGACCACGGGGAAGAGAGAGACACCTAGTGACCACTTGGTCTCACTCTCAGTTAAAGACCTGCATCTGATCTCCTGGCACATCCAAATATATTGAATTTTAAAGTAATTGAATTAAATCTTTATGTGTGTCTTACCTTACAACCCACCCTCCATGGGGTTACAAGACAGTTTTCCTATTAAACATAAGTTTTCCAGTTCCAGAAACAAACTTATACAGTTTTCATTGGTACATTTTGATGAAGATTCTCAGTCATCAAGGCAGGTAGATATATTGTATGAAAACTGAGTCAGATCAATTGTATTCAAGTTTTTAAGTTTGAAACGTTTCACCTTTCATCCAAATGGCTTTGTCAGTCAGAAATGAATGCACAGAAGGAAGTTAAACCTCCAGTAACTACAGTAACTATGGTGTCAAATCACAACAAACCTTCAATTCCAAATATAGATATATTATTCAAATTTTTTGAATGTGTGATGTAAAATGCATTTTTCAAATTTCATACAATGAATAAATTTCAAATAATAAATTTCAACTTCTAATTTTTAATGGTCCCTTGGTTGGATGCAGGACCTGCATTTTCATTGGTACAGTGCATGTTTTCTCAAATATAAACGAAAAAGATCACTGTTTAATTTTTTTAGACAATATTTTTTTGTCTAAAAAAAAAAAGCAAATTTTTTTTTTTTTTTATCTTGACCAAAAAGAACAAGGCAAATCACTGCACTAGAATTAAACTGACACCGTCTTCCGTATTTGACTGTAGTATCCATTTTTGATTGAACTCTTCACTCTAATCAAATGAGAACTCGAAAAATAACAAAACACCTTTGTTTGTTGGTTACATGATTAGAAATGACAAGATTTTCACAAACTAAGCTGCTGTCCTGACATATATTTTTTTTACAGTGCAACAACTATGGAAAATGTGGTTAAAGTAGTAAAAATGCTTTTAGACTCCAGAGCTTTTTAAGGAAGGCAGTAATTTTCAGTAAACCAACAATTTTCAAATCAAATAAAAATATAAAAATAAAATCACTAAACATGGCAATTTTGTCTCAAATAATTTATTCAGTTATACAAATACAAAACAATTCTTCGCCTTTTATCATAAAATAACTCTTGGTCGTTTCTACCAAATCCTCCATTTCAACGCTCCATGTCACTGATGTGAACAGGAATTGCCTGAAGTTAAATTCAGCCTAACTTTGTTCAAAGTTTTTTTTTTTAACAAGTCTGACAAATAATTTCACTGCTACTTGGATAAAATTAAGTCTGATTTGTGAGTGCTCTTTTTAAACAAGCAACAAAAAAAAAAAAAAAAAAAAAAGTGACCACATAAGTGGAATAAATCCAGTTCAGTCTGGCATTACAGGTCATACCTTAAGTTACACAAGAATTCCTGTGATCATTTTATTCCGATAGCAACATAAAAGGAATTTCTCAGCGATTCCTACGTTTACTGGTCTTTTCCTGTGCGCGCCACTTGATATTCTGTAAAACCAGAAATGAACTGACAATACACTTGACAACGAAATTCAAGTCATATTTATTAAAACTGCTTTCTCCCAATCTGGAAAACAAAGACTAAACACACACACACACAAAAAAACAAACAAAAAAAAAAAAAANAAAAAAAAAAAAACAAACCAGAAAGGAGAGATAGGAACTGAAAAGCTTCATGTAAAGACATCACTTTTGCATTTAAATTTAGTCTTGTGCTTTGGCCTTTAAAAGGGAAAATGAAATCATACCAGTAGCTTTTGGCTGGATATACTGTACCCTTGAGAGCCATAGCTTAATTTGAAAAGGTACAAGTTTTGATTTGACCTAAAAACCATAAGGAGATATAACTTTATTTAAAAAACAAACAAAACAAAAAAAGCTTTCTAAACTCTCTGGTTCCATTTTGTGCCACAGCTAGGCCCTTTATTTATTTTTTTTGCTGTAAAATGACAGCACATTCTCCAACTATACGGGTCTTCTGATCCTTCTGCTGTCCAAAATGCGTAGCTCGTTAAAATAAGTTTGTTTTAGTTCTCCCACTGTTGTCAGAATTCCCTGTTTCACAGGCGGCCTGAGCTCTTCCTGCATCAGGCTGAGTCTGACACGCAAACAGGAAGTTGACGGTAGATCCTAATGCACGCTGAAGATGTGATGGCCTTCAGACTAGCTCAAGTACCTGTGGAGAAAAAAAAAAATACAACTGTAACTGGGGGAAAAAAAACAAAACAAAAAAAAAGGTAACATAGGAAAAATGCAGATTGGTAGTGTAAGACAGTTTGTGTCGGCACGTAACTCCTGAAGTCTATGCCAACGTGATTCTTTTGAACACATCTGCCTGTATTTCATCATTTTATTTATAAAATTTAAAGCACAAACCTTGATTGTTCCTTGGCTGTTTGCTGCAATCAGCACATTCGACTCCTGCAAGGCAAAGGTTCAGAAATTGAGCAGACAATTTAGTGCTCCTTAAGCGTGTGGGTTTTGAAGTCTCACATTTTGGTAGACCAAAAAGTGTAAATGGTGGGTTGAAAACATCTAATTGAATTTGTGTAGGTTTCATGCCACCTTTTCATCGCGATATGAGATGGTGAGCCTTCTTTGATTTGTTTAGTAAACAAAGAGAGCATTAAATCCAATTTTCACCTCCTGGACTCCATCACACAGTTCAAATCTCAGATTAAAGTACACCTGTTTAAATTGGCTTATTCATTATAATTAAATGAATCATGCCATTCCATTCATGTTGTGTTTCTGCTTGATTTTAAAGTTTATGCTTTTTTAAAGGATCATACCATCCATTTTGCATGTCTGAACCTAACATATTCAATTTTCATACACATAAGGTCTGACAATCATTTCCCAAAGGATAAAACCATATTTCAGTTTTCCTGATATTTTGCAAAAAATTTTTAATCTTTCAAAATCAAATATTCAAGTGATATACCCACCTTAAAAATCCATGTTTTGCCTGGTAATAGTTAACGGAAAATTATGAAGTCACGGTCATTAAAATTTTCCATAAATGCAGGTCTTCTTTTGGGACTATATTCCCTGGTGGAGGCATACATTCACTCCACGCTTTTTACTGAGCTTAAACGCTAAAATTACAAAACTTTGAAAAAAACTGAATACACATCTTGTTGGTGATGATGGATTACCTATCCCAAGAATGTTTCAAGTATCAAAAGTTGATTTTAATAGAATGAACTGAAACCAATGGAGGTCTGGAAGGTAGGAAAAACATTTTTAATTCACCGTTCCAGTAGTATGCTTTGGGAAATGACTGTCAGTAATGTTACATGTATGAAAATGAAAATGGAATATAAACATGCAAAATGGCTGGTATGGTCCTTTAATTCTGTTTGTGCTGTAAGGTGTCTGCACTTCTATATCTTAATTCTAACTTGATGCTTTTTCATTCCTTTCCTGTTGTATTGTACGATATCCTTGAGTGAAAGTCGCCAACAAATAAAATGTAATATTATTATTATTATTACCTCGGTTTCAATATTCAAGATTCAAAATGATGAGAGTTAATTAGAGTACGCAATAGCAATAATCATGAGGTGAACTCACTCCGTCTGGCGTGGCCCGCCAGCAGACGGCGCTGACAAACTCGTTGGTGTCGTCTTCCTTCTTGTCCTTGTCCAGCACGCTCTTCACCGTGTCAAACTTGAACGTCAACAGTGTCTTGGAAAGTCCTTTGTAGTATAAGTACAGGGAGTTGTTCTCGCTGCCTGTGAGAGAAACAAATCATTTTTATACCATCTGTGTACAGCGTGTTGTAATTAATGATTTTTGACTAGGTGGGTAAAAACAGGAAACGTGGCCAAAAAGTTTGTCGCAGCTGTAGTTTGGGATTTTACGCTGCGTTATGGATGGTCTTTTTTTCAGAGCAGATCCATACCACAAGCCACATAGTCGCCGTTGGAAGCCAGGCCCACGAAGTTCTTCTCGTTGATGTGACCTTTGAAGGAGCGCAGGCAGTGAGGTTTGTTGACGTTCCACAGCTTCAGCTGACTGTCTGTCGAACTGGAACACAAATACGCAACCAGATAAAGCTGCAGCTCATTTTAGGCAGCAGAATACAGAAGTCATATATAGATTTCTTATATTTTCCAGCTTTCCATGTTTTTATTTTCAGTCAAGGGTCGACATTTGCTGCAGCACCACTGTGCACTCTGATGAAAACTGTCAAAACTGGGACAATGTCCTAAACATCGTAAATGCCATAAGAGCGTCCTCGTAGCGGGAATATAAACTGGGCATAAACATGCACTGTACCACAATATTTAAAGCTTTGAAAATTATGTTGAATTTCTCATTTTATGATGCTGCAGATTTCTTTTAAAACTTTTTTCTATGTAAGAAACAATTTCTGAAAACCCCTGCTGGCTCTAAACATGTCTACGCCCACTTACGCAGAGACGATTTCCTCTCCGTTGACAAACTTGGCATAGGAGACGGCCTTCCTGTGGCCTTTGAAGACCATGATGGGCTGCTTAGTGTTGCGTAGGTCGTAGTAGTGGACACAGTGATCTGTGGGCAAAAAAGGAAAACTAAAGCCCTGACGAAACGCTTTGTATTCAGACTGAAGGTATGGTCCTGAAAGAGGATTTTTTTTGTTTGTTTTGTGTATGTGGAGGGGTTGCTGGACGTGAGACAGCTTGATTTGGCGAGCCATAATTGGCAATAATGTCAGTTATATGTTGCTATACACTTTATACTGTTCACTTGTACTCCCATACATTGCATACTGTTTAAAGATATGAGAAAATATATATAAATCATCTACAAATGATTTATATATATATATGTTTTTATTCTACAAAACAGAAGCATAAGAATAATTAATAAAGTAAACTATCAGGAATCATCTCATACATTGTTTAGTATATTACAGGCTGTAAAATTTCAAGACTTGGTAAACTTTAAAGTTGCTCAAATTAAGTATACAGCTCACAGTAATGTAACATCAGGTAATATTCAAAAGTTGTCCAAGATGAGATGTAGACAATATGATACGTGAGGAGTGTGTGTGTTTAAAAAAAACAAAGGGTGAGAATAAATGTTAAAAGCAGATGTATTTCAGGTGAAGGGGTTAATCTGTGGAATAAGTTTGGTGATGAGTTGAAAACGTGTAGCTCAATTGGTACTTTTATAAGAATGCTTCAAGATAGTATCATTAATGAGTATAAAACAGCTTAAATTCTGACTTGTTTTGAGGTTTTCAAATTTATCTCATTTTATTTATTTTTTCTCTCTTTGATATTAATAAGTTATAAATCTTGTGAATTGAAATTGTTCTGATTTTGTGATGTCTGAGCATGTTATGTGAGAGGAGTGTAAAGGCCCAACAAGCAGAAGCTTCAGAAGCTTCAGTCGACACCTTTATTGGTCCAAATATTTGTTATGGTGTGTCTCCTTATTGTTAAAGGACCACACCACTCATTTTGCATGTTTGAGCCTAATATATTCAATTTTCATACATGTAACGTTACTAACAATCATTTCCCAAAGCATACTACTGGAATGGTGAATTAAAAATGTTTTTCCTACCTTCCAGACCACCGTTGGTTTCAGCTCATTCCGGTACGCTATTAAAATCAACTTGATACTTGAAATGTTCTTGGGATAGGTAATCCATCATCACCAACAAGACGTGTATATTCAGGTTTTTTCAAAGTTTCGTAATTTTAGTGTTTAAGCGCAATAAAAAGTGTGGAGTGAATGTATGCCTCCACCAGGGAATATAGTCCCAAAAGAAGACCTGTGTTTATGGAAAAATTTAAAGGACCGTGACTTCATAAGGCTGTGTAACTATTAGCAGGAGAAACATGGATTTTTAAGGTGGGTGTATCACTTGAATATTTGATTTTGAAAGATTAAGAAACTTAACAAAATATCAGGAAAACTGAACTATGGTTATATCCTTTGGGAAATGGCTGTCAGTAAACTTACATGGATGAAAATTGAATATATTAGGCTCAAACATGCAAAATGGTGGTATGGTCCTTTAATTTTATATTCTTATACCAAAATAAACTAAACTAATTATCCAGTAAGCAGCGAGGCAGGTAGCCACAGTAAAATACTCTGCTATACGTTCTACCTGTTTTTCACTTGTTCGTTTGAATATTAATAACTACTGCACATGATGCATGCTGGCTTTTAGCTAATGTCTGAGCTTTCCTCCAGACATTACATCAAAAAAAGTCCAAGGTCAGTGGGGGGGTCCACATTCCAAACTTTGTGGAACTTCAGAGGGAGGAGATTGGATAAATAAGCCAGATTGCCTCATTGTTGGACAAAAAGGCTTTCTGTTCGCCAGCTTCGGGTTCTGCTGAGCCAACATTAGCTCTTTGAAGGGTTATTTGTTTGTACGACAGAATCTTTAGGATTCTTATTTCTCCTTAGGGAGCGTAACAAATGATATTTTCAGATGCTCGGCTGGACTGCTGCCGACTCTGTGACAACAGGAGAAATTTAGTGCTGCAACAAGGAAAAATGCTCCCATGTAACCACCAGCAGCATATCACAATAATAACAATAACAATCACAACAACGACAATAATACTAATAATACTAATAATAATAATAATAACCACAAACAATGATGCTAGAGAAGAACAAGTTCTCTTTGAATTGAGTCTGCTGGGTGATCATTGAAATGTGTATCAGTGTTTCCATACACAGGTGAAACTTGGGCGGCTCGCCCAGGTAAATGAAGACACGCCCAGTTTTCGCGGGACGACCCAGCCTTAAAAAAATACACATTCAATAATGTCGTCAAACCGCTGACCAAAACATCACTAAAATATGGAATAAGTTTGTGATCTTAGCATCATTTCAAAGGTAAAAGTGTTCCTAAAAAGATCCATGATTAGGTTTTGTCACTGTTAATCCATTTTCAGCAAAATCCCCATAGACCGGCATCAATCTCCTTCCTTATGAGCATACTGTAAATGCTCAAATAGTGGTGGGTCCCTTTATTTTTTTTTTTTGTTTTGTACCTCAACAGCAGAGAGAACCAGGTTTTTATTCCAGCCAGGTCATTATTTCTAAGTTTAAAATATATGTAACCTCCATGCTTCTCACCAAAGTTTACCTCTGCTGTGTTATAATTACTTTCTTTAGTTTTCCTTTAAAACCCCGCTGAGGTCGAATGAAAACACGCTCGTTGTGTTACTGTGGTTGCCTAGCAACCAGTAGTATACAGTCTGATAGCAGCTATTTTCAACTAGATCTGAGTGTTTTTTGCTTTTTTCTTTGCACCTTTAAAGCCAAACAGCCATGTTAAACTTTTGTTGGAATCTTCTACTGCAGTTATCCCTGTTTTTTGTTCTTTTTTTTTTTTTTTTTTTNGGGGGGGTGTCTTGGATGCCTTCCCACCACCACAATTAAATTTTCAACCTGTGGGAAACACTGTATATTATCATCATATTTTCAGGGATGTTTTTCAGGGATGTGGCCTCATCTACTGATAACCATGTGCTGGTTAAGTATTATCATAATGTCACAAATACTGTAATGCCTCATATTATCGATATGTACGTCACACACACAGAGGAAACCATTACCATTTTAGATATACAGAAATTAATTACAACAATGATTATTTTGTGCATAAAAACTGCCCAAAATGAGGACCGTGAGAAGGGAAAATGGCCGCTGATCCTCATCTCACCTGCGCAGCCGAAGGCCAGGTGATACCTGGAGGTTGGGCTGAATTTGACGCAGCAGACGTTGGCTTTGGCCTCGATGCTGGCCACTGAGTTGTCGAGGTTTGTTGACCACAACTTCACTGAAAGACAGAAACAGGCAGGAGGATGTGTGATGTGGAAGAAAAAAGATGGAAAATTACAATTAAACTCTCTATCAACACTTTTTTCTTAACGTGGAAAAAGTCAAAAGTTGTTTACTGTTGAAACCTCTGAATAATTCTGCATGTTGAAATACTGTAACCATACTTTTGAGTCCTAATATTGCCTCTATAAATAAAACAATAACTAATAAGGAACTGGAAACTTTTAAAAGACCATACCGGTGATTGTGCATGTTTGAATGTTACATTACTGACAATTTCCAAAACATAAAACCTAATTTAGCCTTGCTGTTATTTTTTCAAATCCCCTAATCTTTCAAAATCAAATTCAGCGTTTCGCCCTCTAACACTTATGCACGATTACAGAAGCCAGAGTCTTTCTAATTTCTCTGTAAAAGCAGTCTTCCCCTCAGACTATATTATATATAAATGCCATTTGCGCGTTTCAAGTCTGACTTTCAGCAATGTAACATGTATGCAGATTGTATGTATTGGGCTCCAATATGCAATATTGCCGGTATGGTCCTTTAAGACACAGCATGCATCAGTTACCTTTAGCATCGTCTGAACCAGAGGCTAAGAGCTTTGGGTCCATCAGGTTGAAGTCAACACTCCAACACCTTTTCTCATGCTCCTGAAAAGAATTACATACTTAAACAGCGTAATGCCAAAAGGACACACAAATTATGAATGGAAACGGACGCTTCAAACTCATGTACCTGGTAAACTTTGGACCTTTGGCCGGTGAATCCGTCCCACAGGATGACCGTACCCTCGTAGTCGCTGCTGGCCAGGAGGTTCTTGTGATAGCTGCTCCAGCTGATACAGCTGCAACAAACGAGGATGCTGTCAACTCACTTCAACAATCAAACCCACAAGTTGTATTCTTAAAGGACCATACCGGCAATTATGCGTGTTTGAGCCCAATATATACAACCTTCATATATGTCATGTTACTGACAACCAATTTCCAAAACATAAAACCGTATTTTAGTTTTCCTGTTATTTTTTCAAAACCCCTCACTTTTCAAAATCAAATGTTCAGGTGATACACACACTTAAAATTCAATGTTTCACCTTCTAACACTTATGCACAATTGTAAAAGGCACAGTCATTTAATTAATCCATAAAAGCCATCTTCTCCTGGGACTATATTTCCTGGCGGAGACATACATCATCTTCCGTGCAGTTCTGTGTTGGATCAGTTAAATAAAGTTACTTTGACAGAAAACGCTAATAGACATGTTGTTTGCTGTGATGGATTACGTATCTCAAGCACATTTAAAGTCTCTACAAGATTCAGATTCAGATTTATTTTTGCCAAGCAGGTTTTCACATACGAGGAATTTGCTCTGGTGCATGGTGCTCAGGAAGGAAAAGAAAAATATACAAGATAAATACAAATATACGATCAAAAATGTACAATATACACAGAATGTATAAAATGTACAATATACAGAGGATGTACAATATAATATACAGGGAATGTGCGTTAATGTAGTGCATAGAGTCCAATGGTTATAGAACTTACGTTGTACAAGTAAATTTTTATAGCGTACTGGAATGAACTGTAGCCAATAGCAGCCTGGAAGGTAGGAAAAACAATCTGAAATTTACCGCTAACGTAGTATATTTTGGGAAGTGATTGTCAGTAACGTAACATGTATGTGGATTGTATATATTGGGCTCAAACAATGCATGATCGTCGGTGTGCTCCTTTAACTAGAGTTTCCTTAGAGAGCTCACGCCTCCACCAAGACCCAGCAGTCCTCTGATTTCACTTTCTGTCTGTAGAAATCCTGACTTTTACCATCATCGCCTTTAAATAAATACATAAAAAAAGATTTGTGACATGAATTCATTGCACTGGTGTATTTATAGCTGTTGAAAATAGGTCAAATCTCTTTACGCTGCTGAATCGGCGTCATCTTGGCATCGGCTACATGTTGTTTATTGTTAATTAAATGTGACCCCTGTTCCAGAGTATGCTTAATCCACCAGATCTGGACCAATATCGGGATCAGGGCTACCTGTTAGATAGTCCATCATGAGACATGTCTGACTCAAATGTTGCCGAATGCTCGATCTTGCAGTGGAAGTAGAAAAATAAATTGGTGTATCGGGATCTAAACAAACATGGGTGAAAACATAACATCAAAAAAAAAAAAAAAAAAAANAAAAAAAAAAAAAAAAAAAAGAGGTAAAAACTGCAGAATTCATCATTTCTTTAGATCAGGTTTTTCTCCAAGACACTTTTCTGTTCTAACAAATCGGTGCCACTGAAGGAGCATTCCAACAAACAGACCTGCAAAATTTAACACAGATCAAGCTCCAACTGAGATAAGGAGCTTGATTCGAGTTAAATAAAGATAGTTTTTTTTAAAGACTGTTTTCCTGTCGAGTGTGATAAAGAGGATAAACTTTGTCATCATATGTTGCCTGATCCGGACGCAGATCAGCAATGCTGTCAAATCACACGGGAGGACCGAGGTCGCACGTGCATCCTGCTGCTTTCATTCTTCTGGTCATGTGGGAACAAATAATTTCGTATTTCCCGTATTCCGTACCTGATTTTGGAATTGCAGGTCATTTCGTTGACTGGGTAATGGATGTCCACGGCGTCCTGGATCACTGTGCCATACTCAAACACTTTAATTTTCTTGGTCACGCCGGCAATGGCGAAGTAGTCGCAGTCGCGGTCAAACTCGATGCTGCGACAGAGATGAGAATTAGTCACTCATAAGCAAGTTTGCTGACTAAGTTCATTAAACTATTAACTAAGTTTATTAAAAATGCGGCAGTGTCCTTTTCTTCTGGTTACAATGGAAATCGTACTGTTATGTGGATGCTGAAATTAATAAAATCGTCTAGTCTGTGCGCATACCTGGAAACGATGCTGGAGCCGTTATAAAGGTCGCTGGCATAGGAGAGGGTGGCCAGTGGCCGCACAGAGTTGTAGCGGGTGAATTTGGACAGACACTCCNGCGCATACCTGGAAACGATGCTGGAGCCGTTATAAAGGTCGCTGGCATAGGAGAGGGTGGCCAGCGGCCGCACAGAGTTGTAGCGGGTGAATTTGGACAGACACTCCATGAAGTCGTCCAGCTGGTTCAGGTTCCTGCCTTCTTCTGAACACAACACACCAGACACACAATTAAAGCTCCGTTCACAAGAGCTGCAATTAACACGATTTTTCAATATTTTTTTTTTGGCTACATCTTATTTATTTAGTAATGTATTTACAGCTTCTTCTTCTTCTTTTTTTTTTTTTTTACCTGCATTTACAAGGTTTAGACGTGAAACAAGACACATGCACAGGTTTCTGAGACGGACTTAAACAAGACAGTGCAAATGAGTCAGAAATAAGTATATAAGCTAATCTTTCTGAAGCATCTTTAACAATTCATGGTTTAAAGGACCATACCACCCATTTTGCATGTTTGCATTCAATTTTTATACATGTTACATTACTGGCAATCATTTCCCAAAGCATACTACTGGAATGGTGAGTTAAAAATGTTTTTCCTACCTTCCAGACCTCCATTGGCNTTCCCAAAGCATACTACTGGAATGGTGAGTTAAAAATGTTTTTCCTACCTTCCAGACCTCCATTGGCCTGGAAGAAAACATTCTTGAGATAGGTAATCCATCATCACCAACAAGATGTGCATTCAGGTTTTTTTTTTTTTTAGAAGTTATGTAATTTTAGTGTTTAAGTGCAATAAAAAGCGTGGAATGAATGTATGCCTCCACCAGGGAATATAGTCCCAAACGAAGACCTTCATTTATGGAAAAATTTAAACAACCGTGACTTCATAAGGCTGTGTAACTATTAGCAGGAGAAACATGTTTTTAAGGTGGGTGTATCGCTTGAATATTTGATTTTGAAAGATTAAGAGATTTTGTAAAATATCAGGAAAGCTGAAATACGATTTTATCCTTTGGGAAATGATTGTCAGCAACTTTACATGTATGAAAATTGAATATATTAGGCTCAAACATGCAAAATGGGTGGTATGGTTCTTTAATCANTTACATGTATGAAAATTGAATATATTAGGCTCAAACATGCAAAATGGGTGGTATGGTTCTTTAATCATATTTCAAAGCATTACTCTCCCATAGTAATCAAAATCTAGTCAAAAAATGATTTATTGCAATCCCTTGTATTTTAGCCTATATGACTCTTTGGTCCACTGACCTCAGCCTTCACCCTGCATTTCTATTGACTTACACGATGCACAAGTCAAAATTTATACATCAGATCTTTCAGCTGATGAATGCCACCCCAAAACAGATCCGAAAATATCTGATTCCATCTGCTTTTTAACACTTTACATGCTCACAACACAAGTCTGTCATGTGCCACAAGTGAGTAAGAAAGAAAAATGGAATTGTACCTGGTGTTGTAAACGTAGCCAAAGGGGATGGGCGGGGGTGAGGGTCTGAAGCATGTGAATGGGGATCGGAAATTAATGGTAAACGTGATGCTTCCAGGGAGGGAAAATTTCACTAAATGTTGAAGGAGACAGAAAAGAAAGAAAAGAGACATTGATTCTGGTTGGTACCTGTGATGCGTGACATTTTGTTGGAGAAGTAGCACTGCTCCAGATCCTCAAAGTGAGCCGTCAGCCTCTTCCTCCTGGATGCCAGCGTGCTGTTGTACCACGTTTGTCTTTTGCCCTAATAAATAAATTTTAAAAATAATAATAATAAATAAATAAAGACAAACATTCCCTGAGTCCAGAGAATTCAAGCTGATGAAAGCTTCAAATCGTGAATTCTTCTTGTATTAAGCGTCTGTCTGACTTACCTGGGATGTTCCGCCAAACCCTGGAGGCTGGTTGTACTCTGGTGGGTCGATAATACTACTGCAGCTGCTCAACAAACAAACACACGTGCACAAATGAGTTAATTTTAAAGGACAATACTGGCGATTTTGCATGTTTGAGCCTAATATATATACACCTGAATACACGTCTTGTTGGTGATGATGGATTACCTATCCCAAGAATGTTTCAAGTATCAACAAGTTGATTTTAATAGCAGAATGAACTGAAACCAATGGAGGTCTGGAAGGTAGGAAAAACATTTTTAATTCACTGTTCCAGTAGTATGCTTTGGGAAATGATTGTCAATCACGTTACGTGTATGAAAATTGAATATATAGGCTCAAACATGCAAAATGGGTGGTATGGTCCTTTAATGTATATGATAATATTAATATAATATTAAATTTATATAGAATTTGATGCCACACAGAGGTCGGTGGTACCTGGGTGCAGGTGAGGGAGCCTCGACGTTAGGCACTGTACATTCAGCCTCCATCATTGGAGAGTAAAGCCCACTCATCTCCTAAAAAAAAAGGTACATAAATATCACGTTTGACTTTAAAACCTGGACATGTGATACCTCAGAATATTTTTACTAGAAAAAAAATTATATCAGAAGTCCACAAAACAGGCTGTCCGTAATGAGGATGTGGATGAACTCCATCACTTTACCTCAACGCGTTTGATGTCCTCTTCAAGAAAGTTGAGCTCTTTCTGCAGCTGCTCCAGTTGCTGATAACAGAAGCACACAGAGATGGATCAATATGCAAGTGTGGCACTTAAAAACCATTCATTCTGTTCTTTTAATTCACTCCCAACTATTTCATTTCCGTTTCTAATTTTTTCTTTATTCTATACAAAGTTTAATGTACACAGGATTGTAATTTTCCCCGTCATATATAGGTAATGTCAGTCACTTATTCTATGAAAATTGATGTGTGTTATAGTGACTGCTGTGATTGTTGATGTTTCATGATAAAATCTGTGCATATACCAAATTAGTGATATAAAACCATGTGTAGATCACAGCTGATATCTGATTCATAGTGAAACAAGATGCAACTTGTTTTTAAATACAGAAATGACTGATGAGAGCTCAGATCATTTGGTTGAAACAGTGCAAATGCACTGGATGTACAACATGACAAAAAATGAAAGAATACCTCTTTCTTGTTTCTCCTCGCTTCTTTAAGGAACTCCATGAGGATCTGTCTCTGAGCTGCTTGGGATTCCTAGAGAGAGAGAGAGAGAGAGAGAGAGAGACAGAGAGAAAGAGAGAGAGAGAGACAGAGAGAGAGAGAGCGAGAGAGAGAGAGAGAGAGAGAGAGACAGGGGGTTCAGAATCCAAACTACGACAGAATCCTCCGAATACTTTCACTTATTCACCGATGAGCAAATACAAAACATTTTCATCCTCGTTAGTGAATCTGTGTTTGATGCTGAACATGCTGCTTCTTCCTAATCACATTTTTGTGATTAAAAAAAATATCTATCTATCTATCTATTTATAGTTTTTATTTTTTCCCCATCCCATAAAAAGGCACACTGGCATACATAGATAAGTAGAACAAAAGAAGTGCAGTGAAAAAAAAAAATTAAAATAAATAGTAACAATGAAAGGAAACAACAATAAAAGCTAAAGTGACATTTTCATGCCCATCGACTATCCTGGGAAAATTAAAAATAATTTAAACAACATTTGTCTTAACACATTCTGCAAACTAAAGCATTTTGTGCAGAAAGGGAGCAGTTACCAGACTATTTGGAACCTTTAATGATCTCTGCATTGTTTTAGTAGATTAAAGCAGCTAAAAACTGATGCCACTGAAAATCAAACAATCACGTCGAGAATCCTCAAAATGCCTCAATTATCATCAAAAAAAAAAAAAAAANAAAAAAAAAAAAAAAAACGATCATTAAGAGCAGAGATGTAACTGGAGCTGAATGCAGGAAACAATCCTAAATCCACGGGTTTATGCGTATCAGGAGATGAATGTTGACAACTGTGGCCAGAAACTTCTCATGCATGGAATGCCTGGAATAACAACGCGAACCGAGCGGGGAAGTCAAATCCAATTTCATATTTGAAGAGATACTCTTTTTAATAAAAAAAATAAACAAAAACTACAGAAAATCTCATCATGTTAACTCAAATTACAGGAGAGGAAATGTATTTGCCTGTTTCTCACACTCGCTGAAAGAGACTGAAGAGTGAGACAAAAGGATAAATGGTTTGAATAAAAGAAAAGTGCAGATCAAAACAAGAGAAATAGGAAAAGAGAAAAGAAGCAAATGTGAGAACTGAGGAAACACAAGTCAGGATAAAAGCAAATGTCAAAAGTAATAAAGAAGAAAGTAAGAGGGTATAAAAAAAGTCGTGGAAAGTTTTTGCAGCAAGGCCTGGAAATAACCAAATTTACAAAACGTGTGTCAGGATTCACAAGAAAAAAAAAATGATATTCGATGTGATGGAGCTCAGAATTCGGACAAATGCAGCGCATTTGTTATTACACTTTGAAGAAAAAAAAAAAACGAAGAAACTCAATATGTGACGACTGCTCATCTGTCTCACAGACAACAGCAGCAGGATGACACAGAAGAGCCACAGCATCCACAGCATCCCCTCTTCTCCCACTCCACAGACCTGAGCCCTGAACTTATGCAGCAGCAATTCCTGCTTGTGCAGCTTTTCTTGAACTCCTTTCATTTTCCAACAACAGCACATTACCAAGATTCTAATTCAAACGGCTCCCACAGATGTTTATTTATTGATTTATCTGGCAGGGACAATGTACATTAATAAACATTCCTGTAAATGTGCCAGAATTAGCTAAAAGGCTATTTTTCATCTGTAGTCCCTGGACAGATGTTAAATAGTTGTCCTAAAAGAAGTAAAATTAAAAAAAAAAAAAAACCAACAGATGGAAAATTAGTAAAACATCAGAAAATGTTCTTAAACAGAGAACATGATATTAAAAATCAAGATACGCTCCAATTCATATAGAAGACCAACAACAACAAAAAGACAGCAGGAGAGAACACAGGAAGATAAACACACAAGCAAACCAAGATGCCAAATTACAACAGCAGGCAGCAAATACTATTGATTTCTGACAGCAATGATCATCAATTAACCATTTCTTTAGGTTAAATAATCGCTATGTGTTCAGTTCTCTACTAATAGAATAGTATTCCATTCTAATAATTATTCAGATAATGGATAATGTGGCCAAAACTGGAAAATACCAACACAATTATGCTACGTTCATATTACAGGCTCGGGGANTTTTTTTTTTTTTTTTTTTAATAGCTCACATCTCTGGTGCACATCACTGTCACCATCATTCACACAACTACGACAGCAAGGTTCAGCAGAAAGATGAGGAGATTCTAAATTTCTTATGTGGAAAAGCTTCCATCCATCAAACTAGAGGAACTTAATGGAACCAAGCAGTTTTTAAACGAGCTGCATGAGAAAAGGCCTGTTGTTGTTCGTGAAGTATGGGGATGGTGTTTTTCTTAAAGGACCATACCACCCCTTTTTGCATGTTTGAGCCTAATATATTCAATCTTCATACACATAATGTTACTGACAATCATTTCCAAAGCATACTACTGGAATGGTGAATTAAAAATGTTTTTCCTACCTTCCAGACCACCATTGGTTTCAGTTCATTCTGGTACACTACTAAAATCAACTTGTTGATACTTGAAATGTTCTTGGGATAGGTAATCCATCATCACCAACAAGACATGTATTCAGATTTTTTTTAGAAGTTATGTAATTTTAGTGTTTAAGCTCAATAAAAAGCGTGGAGTGAATGTATGCCTCCACCGGGGAATATAGTCCCAAAAGAAGACCTGCGTTTATGGAAAAATTTAAAGGACCGTGACTTCATAAGGCTGTGTAACTATTAGCAGGAGAAACATGGATTTTTAAGGTGGGTGTATCACTTGAATATTTGATTTTGAAAGATTAAGAGATTTTGCAAAATATCAGGAAAGCTGAAATACGGTTTTATCCTTTGGGTAATGGTTGCCAGTGACGTAACATGTATGAAAATTGAATATATTAGGCTCAAACACGCAAAATGGATGGTATGGTCCTTTAANTAACATGTATGAAAATTGAATATATTAGGCTCAAACACGCAAAATGGATGGTATGGTCCTTTAAATGTGTGATGTGTGGCCTTTTCCAGCAGCGGCTGTGTTCACATCAGTGTCACATATAAGTCACGTACAAACATAAAGTAAAATAAATTTTAAAAAATCTGAATTGAGCATCAAGGTGTGTAATGTGAACAAAGCCTTAAACTGCCTGATCCAGGAGAGGAATAATTCTCAATCTCCGTTCCTGTGGTGAAGAAGATGCCTTTTTTGGTCAATGCTGGACGTCTGCTCTGCTATTAATTTAATTCTACTACATTTTACTTCCTAAAATGTAAATAAAATAGTAATACTGCTCCTATATCATTAGATAGATGAAAGCTGTAAAAAGCGTTGGCATACTTTTGCTGACAAATTTGTTTGTGGACACTATAATTTGTCAAACAGCAGAAAATGTGATCCTGTTGTGACAGGAAGGATAAGTGTAGCTGCTGCTGCGTTAGCCGTCGTAGCATCTCACGACAGCAGCCATCACTGCACCTCGTGACTTAACGCTCATCAACAAGGAAGCAGCAAATGTGTTCCTGTAGAGAAGTAGATTAAACTGTTCTGGTCACAGAGGATGATAGTGAGTGCAGTGACTGTGTGGAAGACGGCGTGCGGTCTACACAAGTGACCACACCTTAAAGGACCATACCATGATTTTGCTTGTCTCAACCCAATAAATATTACCCACATACTTTACTGACAACCATTTCCCAAAACGTAAAACCGCATTGCAGTTTTCTTGTTTTGCCAAATCCCCTAATCTTCCAAAATCAAATGCATGAGAGCAGACAATCTGTTAAGCTTTCTCCTGAAATGTGATACAAACTTATTCAAAAGTGATTTTGGACATTAAAACGCTGATATCACTCTTGTCAACAGAGTGCTGATATGAAAGAACATAACAAGCTACTTCTCTTTTCCTGTGACTCACCCCGTCACAAACAAGACAGAAGTTTTGTGTTGGAATATTCTCAGAGAGAGATTAACTGCAGGTTTCACAAACGTGCACAGATCGTGCCACAGATTAATGCAGGAAGCATGCTACCGGAGAAATGCTTACATGCATTCCTCCATAAGAAGCATTCTAAGCAGAGTGATACGATTCTGACGCTGAAATAAAGCTCAACACTTTTTTTTTTTTTTTTTTTANTTTTTTTTTTTTTTTTTTTACATAAAATGTTGAAGCCTAGCTTCACAGAAAAGGGGATAGCACGTGAGGTGAAATTGTTAAAAAAGGAAAAAAAAAAGAAAAACATAATTCTGAGATGTAGCGCTCCTCATGCTCCTCTGTCAGGGAGGAGAGTTGGTTAAACGCCTCCTCAGGCTTTCTAAAAACCCCATAACTTCAGGCCGAGAGCAGATAAGGAAACTCAGATTCTATTAGAATACTTTAAGCCATTTACACTATTCAGCATAACCTAATAACTTTAGAGGACCATACCACCCATTTTGCATGTTTAAGTCTAATACATTCAATTTTCATACACTTTACATTACTGACAATCATTTCCCAAAGGATAAAACCGTACTTCAGCTTTCCTGATATTTTGCAAAATCTC